>CAUYRH010028647.1:0-150271 GCA_963574655.1 Perodicticus potto | reverse complement strand
ATGCCTGGCCCTTAGAAGAGAAATAATTCTTTTTTTTTTTTTCCTGAGACATAGTCTCACTTTGTCACCCTCAGTAGAGTGATGTGGTGTCACAGCTCACAGCAACCTCAAATTCTTAGGCTTAAGCAATTCTCTTGCCTCAGTCTCCCAAGTAGCTGGGACTACAGGCACCTGCCACAACACCTGGCTATTTTTTTTTGTAGAGACAGAGTCTCACTTTATCACCCTCAGTAGAGTGCCGTGGCGTCACACAGCTCACAACAACCTCCAACTCCTGGGCTTAGGCGATTCTCTTGCCTCAGCCTCCCAAGTAGCTGGGACTATAGGCACCTACCACAACGCCCGGCTATTTTTCTGTTTTGCAGTTTGGCCGAGGCCGGGTTTGAATCCGCCACCTTCAGTATATGGGGCCGGCGCCCTACTCAATGAGCCACAGGAGCCACCCTATTTTTTTAGAGATGAAGTCTTGCTCTGGCTCTGGCTCAGGCTGGTCTTAAACTCATGAGCTCAGGCAATCCACCCGCCTCAGCCTCCCAGAGCGCTAGGATTACAGCGCCCATCAAGAGAAAGAATTCTAATAAAAGATTGTCCCTGTTGACATATGTTCAGATGATTCTGGGCACACCAAGGAGAAACACATGCTACTTGAGCAGAAACTTGAAGAAGTTTGCCTGGTGCTTACACCAGGGATGGGGAGGAAGGTCTAGTCTCAGAGAAGGATACATGCCAGAGAAAGGCACTCCATCCAGACTAACGCCCGTGGTGCTGCGTGCAGTGGTTAGAAGTCAGGGCTGGGAGGAATGGGCTTGGGAGCCTGGCCAGGTTGAGTATGAAGCAGGTGGGGTACAGTCTTCAAGGAGGCACTCAGTCTTAGGACCCTCATACTGATCCTGTGGGGTTGGGAACAATTGTGACCCCAAATGCCTGAGTAGGGGGAGGAAGGAAAACCCCCTTTAGGGTGGGGCCCTGAGCTTATGTGGCACAAATGTGTGGGGCATGCAGACATGTGTGTTTCATAGACTCCCGGCATCTCCAGTAAAATTGGGCTCCACCCCTGCTCAGTTACCTGTTCTGGCCACTAAGGCTGGCCCTGACCTCTGCCCTCTCCATTGTCTAGGCCTACAACATTGACGTGGTTGCCGTGGTGAATGATACGGTGGGCACCATGATGGGCTGTGAGCCAGGGGTCAGGCCATGTGAGGTTGGGCTTATTGTAGGTAAGGCAGAAGTCATTTTTGATGGTGGCTGGGAGTGTGGCTACCTGGCAGTCTGTGACAGGGTCATCCCTACCAGACACAGGCACCAATGCATGTTACATGGAGGAGGCACAACACGTGGCAGCACTGGACAATGACCGTGGTCGCATGTGTGTCAGCGTTGAATGGGGCTCCTTCAGTGACAATGGGGCCTTGGGACCAGTGCTGACCACCTTCGACCATGCCCTGGACCATGAGTCCCTGAATCCTGGGGATCAGAGGTAGCTTGGTGGGGTGCCCTGACTTGCTATTTTGTCACTGGTCAGCTCTCTTCTGCTGCTCTGTCCTCAGGGCCTTAGGCCTCTCCCAGTCATTCTGAGGGTTTTCAGGTTGCTCCTTGCGGGGGAGGGACAGCCAGATTCAAAGTTCTAGAACCTAGAGTTTTCAATCCATAGCCCTCTCTTCTTCCTGACTTTGGCCAGCCCTGACAGGAATAGGAGATTGGAGGGTAGCTGAGCAAAGTGTTCCCTGCCTTCCTTTGGAGACTGCTGCCTTTCCAGGGGTCTCTGAACCTAACCTAAGTCAGAAGGGGCATTGGGGTCTGGGCACATACTCAGCTATCCTCCGGGGAGACATTTGCTTCTGGATCCTTCAGTCTGGGGGGGCTACTGGGACAATTATCCTTCTTTGGGAGCTCTTGGAGATGGGGCCAGGTAGACTGAGGGCTTAGGAAGAGCTTCATCCAGCCACCCTTCCCAACTGCAGGTTCGAGAAAATGATTGGAGGCCTTTACCTGGGCGAGCTGGTACGGCTGGTGCTTGTTCACTTGGCCCGTCATGGAGTCCTCTTTGGTGGCTACACCTCCCCTGCCCTGCTGAGCCAAGGCAGCATCCTCCTGGAGCACGTGGCTAAGATGGAGGAGTGAGTGGGGGAGGCAGTGGCTCAAATAAGGGGATTCTTGGCTTGGGAGAGGGGAAGATACTCTGTTCCCAAGGTAGCTATGGGACTTTCATGGAATGGGGAGCTTTTGGACCTCCTGAGCCCCAAACCAGCAACCTATCCCTTTCAGCCCCTCTGCTGGAGTAGCCCGTGTCCACGCTATCCTTCAGGACCTAGGCCTGAGCCCAGAGGCCTCAGACATTGAGCTCGTGAAGCACGTGTGTGAAGCTGTGTGCACACGGGCTGCCCAGCTCTGCGCTGCTGCCCTGGCCGCTGTCCTCTCACGCCTCCGGCGCAGCCGGGAGCATCAAACACTTCAGGTCGCTGTGGCTACTGGAGGCCAAGTGTTTGAGCAGCATCCCAGGTACTGTGGAAACATGATCCCGTGTGAGCAGATGGTGTATATGTGTGTGCATGTGTGTGTGTGTGAGAGAGATACACGCCCAGAGGGTACTCTGGGATTCTGTGTGTTAGCCAGTGTAAATGAATGTCTCTTGAGCCAACCTGAACTAGGGGAGGCCAGATGTCCAAGGAGAGAAAAGGTGCTTCCCTGTGTGTGCAAGGGTGGTGTTCACTAGGGGCAAAAGCCATATAGTTGGTGTACAGAATGGATTAAGAATTGAATTGATTTAAGGTGACAGGGCCTAGGGCTTCATCAAGCCTTGGGGGGGCAGGGACAAAATCTGGTGTATCCGGTGTGTGTCTGTGTAGGTTCTCCAGCATTCTGCAGGATACAGTAATGCTCCTGGCCCCACAATGTGATGTCTCCTTCATCCCCTCTGTGGATGGGGGTGGACGGGGCGTGGCAATGGTGACTGCGGTAGCTGCCCGCCTAGCTGCCCACCGGCTCCTGCTGGAGGAGACCCTGGCACCGTTCCGGTTGAACCACAAGCAGCTGGCAGCAGTGCAGGCACAGATGCGGGAGGCCATGGCCAAGGGGCTCCGAGGGGAGGCCTCCTCCCTCCGCATGCTGCCCACTTACGTCCGGGCCACACCTGATGGCAGTGGTAAGGACCTGTTCTTAGTGTTGTACTAGGGTCATGGGCTTCTGGGGTCACAGTGTGTGCTGGGGATGGAGCCACAGCTCTGTCCTGGCACTGAGGATCTCTGCTCCACAGAGCGAGGGGATTTCTTGGCCCTGGACCTTGGGGGCACCAACTTCCGAGTCCTCCTGGTGCGTGTGGCCACAGGAGGTGTGCAGATTGCCAGCCAGGTCTATTCGATCCCTGAGTGTGTGGCCCAAGGCTCCGGGCAGCAGGTACTCACAGCCCGAGCCCCGATGTCAGAGGTGGTCAAGGGCTTGGGCAGTGCCCACTCCTGATCTTCCCTGTTCCACAGCTCTTTGACCATATCGTGGACTGCATTGTGGACTTCCAGAAGAAGCAGGGCCTGAGTGGGCAGAGTCTCCCGTTGGGTTTTACCTTCTCCTTCCCATGCAGGCAGATTGGCCTGGACCAGGTAAGGGAAGGAGGAACTGGAGAAGTGATCCCCAAGGACCTCTTACCCACATACCCTTATGAGGTGGGCAGGAGCCTGGGGAAAGGGCCGGGTGGGTGGAGACAGCACTGCTGGGCTGAGCCTGGATTCAGTCTCAGTTTTCCCCAACATGGTGTGCCCAGTCTTAGGGTCTGGGGCATTTGGGAGCAGTGCAGGCATAGATTAGGGCCCACCAGAGGACATATTATCTATCTAAGCCATAACATTGGTATGCTGGCCTTTGGGTCCTGTGGGAAATAGTGTTTGTTCCTATTTCTACAAGGGGTGTGAGATTGCAACAGGGCTGGAGGGTTGCCTTCGCTCCCCTTTCCTTCCTTGCTTGTTTCCTTCTCAGTGTCTGGTAGGGGTGGCAGATTACCAAGCACAGGTCCAGACCCAGCATCCCTACACCTCTGTGTTCTTAAACAACTATAAAAGTTTTCTCAATGCACACAGTACCTCTTGTGTGGGAAACAGTACCTCTTGGGCTTCTTCAAGCTCCTGGAAATCTCCTTCTCAGCATTCCCAACTTCTACTTAAAAACCTCTTGTGCTGAGGAGCTCACCACCTCTGAAGGCATCTTTTGCATTTTTAGACACTGTGGTCATTGAAAAGCTTTACTTCATCTACTCTAATCACTACCACTTTGTTATGTGGTTTTCACCTTCTGCTCCAGATCTGAACTCCCTCTCATATGAGACTCTTTCCTCTGCTTTCTTTCTTTCTTTTTTTTTTTTAGAGACAGAGTCTCACTTTATTGCTCTTGGTAGAGTGCCGTGGCGTCACAGCTCACAGCAACCTCCAACTCCGGGGAGTAAGCGAGTCTCTTGCCTCAGCCTCCTGAGTAGCTGGGGCCATAGGCGCCCACCACGACACCCAGCTATTTTTTATTGTAGTTTGGCCCAGGCCGGGTTCAAACCCTCCACCCTCGGCATATGAGGCCAGCACCCTACTCACTGAGCCACAGGTGCCGCCTTTTCCTCTGCTTTCTTTCACATGATGTCCTCTGGATCGCGCAAGGGGCCATTGTCTCTCTGCTGCTTTGCTCCAGGTTAAGCATGCTTATTCCTTTGAATTATTCCTTGTAAGGTGTGAAAAGCAGGTGTGACTTTGCAAATCTAGACATGTAAGAAATATGGGTCTTATACATTTTCTATAACTGAAGTTAATTTCTGTGTTTTTTTTTTTTGAGTCAGAGTCGCGCTGGGTAGAGTGCTGTGGTGTCACAGCTCAAACTCTTGGGCTTAAGTGATTCTCTTGCCTCGGCTTCCCAAGTAGCTGGGACTATAGGTGCCCACCACAATGCCCAGCTATTTTGTTGTTGTTGTTGTTGCAGTTGTCATTGTTGTTTTAGCTGGCCCGGGCTGGGTTCAAACCCGTCAGCCTGGGTGTATGTGACTGGCGCCCTACCCACTGAGCTACGGGCACCGCCCTTAATTTCTGTGTTGAGCCCACATTCTTTCCAGGAGTGAAAACTTAGTATGAGAACTCCCTTCCCCAGGTACGTGTCCTCTTGTCTCCATAGCACCCCTTGCTGTGTAGAATGTACAGACACAGGGGGACTCAGGGAGATGTTCTGGTCCCAGCTCTCTGGGTGTCCCTCTCTGCCATTCCTTTAGTCTTGACACTTCCCTGGGAATTACTTGGGGAAGGAGGGCGGAGGCCTCCTCTCTTCTCAAATCCCTCAAATCCTTTTGCCACCACTACCAACATCTCCACTTCCAGCAGTTTAGCTCAGGGTGGAGGACATAGAACACTTTTCTTAGGAAATCACCAAAAACCTGGATCTGACTTTCCTTCCATCACCCTTTTCCCCAGACCAGGGAGTCTTTATCTTGTCTGGGAGCAAGGAAGCTTTGTTCATCATCTGGTCTCTCTCAAACTCATTCTTCTTCTCCTTACCTGTCTCACATTCTCTGGTTTTTGTTTTTGAGACAATGAGCCTAAAACAATGGGAAAAGAGATAAAAGGAAGTGTTGGGGGAAATGTTGGTTACTATTTCTAAAATCTTCTGTCCCAAAGACTTCCAGAAGGCCTTTGCCCTCCATGCTCCCACTTTGGGCTAAGCAGTTATTTTCTTCTAACAGCTGTAGGACAGTTCTTGGTCCTCTGCCCCTCTCTCAGAGGAAGCACACTAAGAAATCAATAATCCGTTTCAGGTACAGTTAAGCCTTGTCACTGAGCTCACAACCTAAGTCCATTTTTCATAACAAAGGTGATTAATGTTGCATCCTCCCATTCTGCCCAGGAGTCTAGATCCTGGCTTTTGTATCTGTCTTTCACCTGTATCTGGAACACACATATGAATCTCCCATTGACATAGCACTGTCCCTTCCTCTCAAGTAACTCTTGTGAGTTCTTTCTGAAAGGGAAAGGGCAGGGTCTGCTGTCCTTTGGGCCCCTAAGCCTTCTCTTTCCTCCTCTTTCTCACCCTCAATGCTCGCTCTATCAGCTCTGTTTATTCCTAACCCAATTATGAAGCATCATTCCTCTGGGCAAACATCTTAAAATGGCCAGACCCCCAGATTGGGTATTCTGAAACTAATGATAGAAGATGTAGCTTAGATGGTTATTAATAAGCTCCTTCACACAGAAAGCCTCCTGGGGAGTGGGAAAGGAGCAGAGGGCAAAGCCTTCAGCTGTAGGGTCAAGTAGGCAAGGAATCCTTCTTAGGGATGGTGGAAATCATACACTTCTGAGGGGGTGCAGGCTTTGTGGCGGCAGAATGAGATTTGAAGGGGGTCTCCAGCTTCCTGTCCCTCCTTGGTCCCACCCCAGGGCATCCTCCTGAACTGGACCAAGGGTTTCAATGCATCAGACTGCGAGGGCCAAGATGTCGTGTATCTGTTACGGGAAGCCATCAGGCGAAGACAGGTAGATGCCTGCTTTAGGGGGCCTTTGGGACTGAAGCAGGCCTTGAGGGGAGCAAAGGGTCTTCTCCTGCTGCCTGAGAGGGGACCTTCTGCAATAGAGACCTCTGGGTCCAGTATTGGTTGCTGTGACAACCATGTTGCCCAGCAACTAGCAGCATCCTTTTGTGTGCAGGCAGTGGAGCTGAATGTGGTTGCCATTGTCAATGACACGGTGGGAACCATGATGTCCTGTGGCTATGAGGACCCCCATTGCGAGATAGGCCTCATTGTTGGTGAGGAGGGCCCTGCCCTTTTGTGCCCCTACTGCTTGACAATTCACTGCCTTCTGTTGATTCCTCAGTTTGGATGGTGTGGGATTGTTTGTCTGACCCAATGGGCCCTGAAACATTGTTTTAGGCTGGGATTCTGGAGCTTGAGTATTTAGTTCAGCTTAGTTACTGACTTGTAGTCATTTAAGCTCTTTGAGCCTTAGTTAGCCCAGCTAGCAAATGAGTCTGAGCTTTGGAGTCACACAGATTTGTGTGGAAATACTAGCCTTGTGCTTCCACCCGTATGACCTTGGGCAAGTCACTAGAGCCGCAGTTTCCTCATCTTGAAGGTGGAGAGAATAACAACACCTGTGTCAGGGGATCATGAGGATGAATCAAGAAGCAAAATATGGCACAGTGCCTGGCTCATGGCACACATTCATTGTTTGCAACTGGCTGGGAACGAATGAGTCATGAGGGTCCTTCAGATAATCCAAGATTCTAAGTCTTTATTAAGCATCCACCCTGTGACCAGAAGGGGCTGGGCCAAGGAGGACACATAAAAGCAGAGGAAATCTCTGCCTTCTCAGAACTGACCACTGAATGAGGGTTAAGCCCAGAACAGTAGGTGGCAGTCAGAGAGAGCTGACGTGACTGCATGGTGGCAAAAAGGCCAAGATCAGAAAGAAACAGTCCTAAAATGAGTGGGATTTGAAAAGAAATCCTTGAAAGAAAAGATTTGGCTGTGTAGGGGAGGAGGGATCCTATAGCCCTTTGGGCAGTGGTCCCTTAGAACACAAGGCTTGTGGCAGCCTCTCGTGATATGGGGACCTTCTCGAATCCATAGTGACTGGCATAGCTAGGCACTCGGGAGAGGTATACCCAGGTTGTTACATGAATTAACAGCTGGACGGAAGAATCCCAGGTGGGGCCAGCAAACAGCTCACCTGCTTAGAGCTGAAAATGTGTTGGGGAGAGGAAGGAAAGACTTTTACCCAGTTTGTGCCCTCTTCCTGGAATGCCTTTTCCATTCTGTGCTTCTTGGCTTCAAAACCCAACTCAAATATTCACTTCCTCTCTAGCTTTTACTGGCCCCATGTGCAGGAGGACTCACCCTCTGTTCTGAGGCTCCGTGATGCCCTCTTTTGTGTGCTTCTGTTTGGGCACACAGAGGCATTATCAGAGTTGGCTGTTCATTGTCCATCTTCTGGCCACGTGGACCTCCTCATGTCTGATTTCTCTCTATGCCCCCATAAAGAGGTGGCATTGGTAAGGGAAGTAGAGGAGATCCCTAGGGCTTGGTGCTGGCAGGGTCTGTACACAGAGTGTAAGGAAGGAAGGAAGGAAGGAGGACCAGGACCAAAGTCAGGTTGTAAGCTGGGGAGATAAAGAGGTGGGGAGTGAGCCCAACTTTTACCATCTTGGTGTGGGAAGGGCTCAGATCGGCCCTGCCTGCATTAATAAATGGCTCCCTGTCCATCTGGCCTCTCTGCAGGAACTGGCACTAATGCTTGCTACATGGAGGAGCTTCGGAATGTGGCAGGTGTGGCTGGGGACTCAGGCCACATGTGCATTAACATGGAGTGGGGTGCCTTTGGGGATGATGGCTCACTGGGCATGCTCAGCACCCTCTTCGATGCAAGTGTAGACCAGATGTCCATCAATCCTGGCAAGCAGAGGTGTGGGCTGGGGTTCAGGCAATTGTGGCTGGCAGTGGCTGGTGGGGTTTCCTGCCCTGTGTGCACACACATGTTCATGCAGGTTTGAGAAGATGATCAGCGGCATGTACCTGGGGGAGATTGTCCGCCATATCCTCTTACATTTAACTAGCCTTGGAGTTCTCTTCCGGGGCCAGCAGATCCAGTGCCTTCAGACCAGGGACATCTTTAAGACCAAGTTCCTCTCTGAGATTGAAAGGTGCCTGAGGCCTACATTACCTTCCCACCTCCAAAGGAATCTTTGTCCACTGTGGGGGGAATGCTGGGTGGTGGCAGCAGGCGGGTGGGTGTCTGCTTTAGTGGAAAAAGTGGGAAAAGTCACAAGGGTGGGGAGAGCTAATGTAGAACCCTGCCTCCCTGTACCCTATCCCTTCTTGGCCCTAGCGACAGCCTGGCCCTGCGGCAGGTCCGAGCTATCCTGGAGGACCTGGGACTGCCCCTAACCTCAGATGATGCCCAGATGGTCCTAGAGGTGTGCCAGGCTGTGTCCCAGCGGGCTGCCCAGCTCTGTGGAGCAGGTGTGGCTGCTGTGGTGGAGAAGATCCGGGAGAATCGGGGCCTGGAAGAGCTGACAGTGTCCGTGGGGGTGGATGGAACCCTCTATAAGCTGCATCCCCAGTGAGTCTGGGTGTAGGAGTTGGGGAGGGAGGCGGGGCCAGATGGGGTCTGGCTGGCCTAGGCTTACCTTGGCTGCTCTCTCAGTTTTTCCAGCCTGGTGGCTGCCACAGTGCGGGACCTGGCCCCTCGCTGTGCAGTCACCTTCCTGCAGTCAGAGGATGGATCTGGCAAAGGTGCAGCCTTGGTCACTGCCGTTGCCTGCCGCCTTGCCCAGAAGACTCGTGTCTGAAGAAGTCTCTACGAGTTCTCAGGACTTCTCAGCCCTAGCCTTGCCTGGAGCAGGGTGTGAGCCCACTTGTTCCCCAGGCAAGCCCAGTCACTCAGGACTCCCAGGACAGCCCATGTATGAATACTCTGTGGCTATATGGCTTTACCCCCTGGCTTTCTCTGAAAGAAGGAACACTCAGGTTAGCAATATATATATATAATTTATTTACATTCACGTCCGATAAAATCCCTACGCGCCCCAGCGGCCGGGCAAGGCTGTGTACATAAGGCCAAGTGTAAGTGCGTGAATGCACTTAAGACAGAGTCAGGACACGAGCTTCACATGACAGGCCCTGCAGGGGGGCACCAGCCAGCCTCAGGAACGGGCATGCCACGGCACACACACTCGCCATTGTACAGCCCAGGACTCCCATTGCATATTCACATGCCCCGCCGGGCAGGGCACCTCGAGGCTAGGGGAAGAGGGGAAGGAAGGTCAGGGAGGAGCCATTGGGTGTCCCTGGGTGGGTGGGAGAGGGCAGCATGTGAGAGGCAGATGTGCACCGACACTGGGCGTGAGAGACGTGAGCAGCCTCCAGGTGTACAGCATGAGATGTGTGTGTGGTAGTGGTGGGGTGTCTGCATGACCCGGAAGGGGGATGCATGTGAGATGAGCACACGAGACATGCGTGGGTGTATGCTCGTGTGGTGGTCATGTGCCTGAATCCAGGGGCCGCCCCCTGTCCGGCTATGGCCCTTGGCCCTGCAGGCTTGGAGCCAGGCCCCTCAGATGTGCCCTACCCAGCAGGCACAGAAATGTTTGCATAAGGTCCACCTCAGGCAGGAGCTCTGGGGGCCGTGTCCCAAGCCCAGTGTGTGCATGCATGCCTGTGTGTATGCGGGGCCCTGGCGGGGGCAGGAGGAGAGGTAGCATCACACACACATACACACATACGGATGGGCTGGGCCTGGCCCAGGCTCCAGGCACTGTCTGCCCTGGGGGCTGGGGCAGAGTGTGAACAGGTGGCACTGCCAGCCTGGTCAGGTAGGCCATGGAGGGGTGGGAGTTTGGGCAGGGTCTGAAGGACCAGTGTTAAGGGACAACTTCAGCCGGATGGGGCCTGTCCAAGCAGCTCTTCCCAGTTTGGGGGAACGGCCCCTGTCTGGCTTCTGCCTGTCCCTGGCGGGTGCCAAAGCTGGTGAGAGTGTAGGCGTTTGGCCTGGCTGGCCTCAGCACTCGGCTTCTGACACTGTGAAGAGGCCAGCATCTGGCTGGCCCAGTCCGGCCACAGCTGCAGCCAGCTGGCTGAGGTTGCCGTTGGGGAAGTGCCGAGCCTCCCACAGGTTGAGGATCATGGCCGTGGGGCTGGGCTTGGAGGCAAAGAAGCTGAGATGGCTGTGGAGGGGAGGGGTGGTCCATCAGCAGCCTGGCCTTACCCCAATTGCTGCCTCCTGTCCCAAGCCCACCCCAGGGCAGGTCTCCCCCGCCCAGACATACTGACTGCCTCAGCTGCTAGTGGATGAGGCACAGGCCCCACAGGCCTCCTGTCCACCCTACTCCCTACCAGTTCAGGACTGTAGGTGGCCTTCGCAGCACCTCAGCTCATTTCCCACACACCTGTCCAGGTGGAGTTTCTGGGCCAGAGTCCGCCAGTCAGCACCCCGGCTACAGGGTGGGTCCAGGCTGGAAATGATCTTCTGCCGAATGAGGAAGGGGATCTTGAAGGCACTGGGGCCCACCAGGGCTGGGACCCCCCCTTCACTCTCCAGAGCCAGCAGCTCAGCAAACCTTGTGTCCTAGGGTGGGAGGGGGTGAAGGTGACTGTTAGAACTTTCCCACTGCCACCTCCTGCTAGGGAAGCTCTCAGACCACCACAGAGCATGAAGGAGGCCATGTGCCAAGGCCCCTCCCAGTGGGGTCCAGAGGTGCAGTGACCTGCTCCAGCCACACAGCCAGTGAGCAGAGGACCCTTCTGGTCTTGAGTTCCTCTCTCCCACCCCTAAGTGACTCTGCACAGCCTCCGCTAACCATTCAGCACTGGTGTTCTCCTCTCACTGCCCCTTTCATCCTCCTGCTCAGTTCCCACTGCCAGAATTGTCCTTTCCCTCATTGCTGCCTGCCAGAGGTGCTCAACCCTTAGGGCCCAGGACAAAGTTCCTTTGGGGTCCCCTCCTTCTGCTCCCACATACTCTTCCCCTCCCCTCTCCAAGTCCTGTTTAAATCTGCACCTCCCTCCCTAGGAGAATGAAGGAAGTGGGCCAGGGGACAGGTGGAGGGTAGGACATTTCTGAGGGGTCATTGGTGGGAGCACATCATGGCAGTGCTTCAGCCCCTGCCATCCACCTTAGTGATGTTGAAGTTGATGTTGAAGCTCTGCCCATCACCTTCCACCTGCCACACCCACACCTTGCAGGCCAGGTCACTAGTGCTGGGGCTGACACGCTCCAGGGTGAAGGTGCAGTGCAGGTACTGCTGTGTGCCATTCCAGATGTGATAGAAGGGGATCTCCTGGGGGATGGAGAGGAGGCATCAGGTGTGCCCAGCTCCTGGCACCTCACTCCAGCACTGGCTGTGGGCCTGGCCCTCACCTGGTAACTGACGAGGAGCTTGCTCTTCCACAGGGAGCTGGGCACATCGTGGATGGACAGGCGCAGGTTGTGATAACTGTCCTTGAAGTGCAGGATGCGAGGTTCCTGGATCAGCTGTCCCCCCAGCTGCTTCTCCAGCTGCACCACCTCCTGCAGTGTGCCAGGTGGTCAGCCTGGGTCCCTCCCCACTACCCCCAGGCAGGAGGGCCTCCATGCCAGGCAGGGGCTGTCAGCCCCCAGGGCCAGGTGCAGCTTCCCCGAGGCAGGTGTAAGGGGCGATGGTACCTTGAGCGCATCATGGGTATCATGCAGGCAGTAGACTCGGATGTTATACTCGAGGGAGGTGCAGGCCAGGGGGGCAAACAGAAGCAGCTTGAGGCGCTTGGCTGCGGCCACACTGAGAGCCTCTCCCACCAGGGCGAAGCGGCCCAGCTGCTCAGTGAAGACATAGCAGGCACCAGCCTCCAGCTGGCAATAGTAGAGGTGGGAGGGTGCCTCCTCGCCCAGGTGCAGCACGTCCTGTGGGTGGGCCCAGTGGGTTGGCTCTGCCCAGCCTTGGAGCCCATGGGCCACTGCAGCTCTGAGAAGTGGCCAGAGACTAGGGAGGGGTTGGGTTGGCTCAGGGCCACCCAGCTGCTGAGGCCCAGGGCAGACCCACAATCCCCTCTGAAGCCAGGGCTTGGGGGATGCTCCCTGCTCACCTCCCAGCTGCCTTCGCACGACTGCTTTTTGAGGCGCAGGCTCCAGCTGTCAGGGCTGGGCTCCCCACAGTGGTCCATGGCAAGGATGACAGGCCGGGTGAGCAGGACTCCAGGTGGCCCACAGCTAACGATGGGACTCAACAGGGTCTGACAGCCGGCTAGGGGCAACCTCAAGTGGGGAAATACAGGTAGGGAGGGAAAGGTGTCAGTGGTCTGTCCTGGGAACTGAGAGTGGGGCTGGGCAGAGGGCAGGGCAGCAGTACCCCAGGTCAAGGGCTGCAAGGCCAGGTGGAGTTTAGGAGCGACTCTTCCCCTGCCAGGCCAGACCAGACCCAACAGTGGGCCCCTCCCAGCCCCAGCGGCAGGGCCCACATCCACACCTCACATCCTCCGGCTTGTGCAACGTGAGGTAGACCTCATAGATCTTCCCTCGGGGTATGGCATCCGGGGGAATGAGGAGGCTGATTCCTGTAACAGAGCAGGAGGACTGTGGCTTACCTGCTGTAAAGTCACCTGACACCCCACCAGGCAGCCCCTTCACAAGTCTCCCTGTGAGGACTGGTGTCAGCCTGGCCTGGTGATGTAAGGACAGCTGTGCTATTTAGCCACCCTCACAGGCATTAACACTGAATCAGGGTAACCCCAAGAGCAGCTGAGGGAATCCAGGTGGGAAAGGCATCCTAGTTAGACCAGGCACAGAACACTCTGGAACAGGTATCAGATCTGCTGTACCTACCTCCCCCATCACCTGAAAGGCACTGGGTGGGACCAGGACATTCACTCCTTAAAACCTTTCCTGCCTCCAGGATGAAGTCCAGCTCCTTGGCCTGGCATTCAAGGGTCTTTGCCTCCAGTCCCCAATACCTTTAGGGCAACATCTTCAGCCCAGCCCAGCCCTGCTACATATTCAGGGGTTCTGGAAGCCCAGCCTGAGCCCCATTGTTTTCCTGTTCTGTTCGAGCTCCTCCCCTCTCCATTGGTCCTGGCACCTTTGGGGACTGGCCATTCTCTGCCACTATCATTGTCCCTGCAGGTGGGGCTGGGTCTTACAGCCCTCCTTGGCCTGGAAGTCACTGTGCAGATGCCCTCCTGACTGGCCGATTCCATCTCTGCCCCAGTACTTTGCAGGAGCAGTATCAGTGTCTGCTGAGAGGGAAGTGAGTGGGGGTAGTGGGAGGTGATGGGGCAGGTCATGGCAAGGACAGGGGCTGGGAAGTCACTCAAGGGGTGGTGAGCCATGGCCCTGCCCCCAGACAGGGAGCCCTTACATCAGGGGACCTCCCAGCCCAGGACAAGGAGAATGGGAGAAATGTCATGACTTCATCCCCCCAAGCCCAAAAGTAAATATATACATTCTCCAGAGTGGGTAACTGAAGTGGGCTGGGCTAGAATATCACTATCTCACAGGAAACTTAAGCCAGGAGAGGGAAGCTGTCGATTGCAGATTTATGGCTATTGCTCCCTTCACCAGCCTGCACTGCCCCTTGGTATGAGCTGCTAGTACTGGTGACAGTCCCAGGCATCCTCACACAAATGCTTTCCATGAGGGAGGTACACGAACTCATGTACTCATTCCATGAATATTGTCAGCACTCTGAAAGGGGAGCAAAAAGGATGGATCCTGCTCTCGTGAAGCTCTAGGCCCAGTGGGAGGGCAAGTAAACTACAGTAGAGGATGGAGGAGAAGCAGTAGCTAACCCACCATGTCCAGGGGATGAAGGACCACTGTTTGCCACCTCTTTGTAAGAGCGGACAGATGCTGGCATCCAAATAGCCCCATGAGGGGTTCATCATCACCCCATGTACGGGGGGCCAGGAGGTACAGAGAGCAAGAGCTGTCAGGCCAGGACCCAAAGGACAAGTTGCAGCTAAGCCAGTGGGAGGGGCTGTGAGTACAAAGAGACCTGTGAGTGCAAAGGGCAGTGGTGTGTCTGGCGGGCTGAGGGTCCATGGTGGCTGCCAAGTACAGAAGTGCAGCAGTTGGCCAACAGGGGATGGGTCTTGTTTGCCTTGTCATGTGGGCTTTGCAGGGGGCATCAGGGAGCCCTGAAAGGGTTTAAGGAAAAGAGGGTCATGATCAACTCTGGCACCATTCAGTGACAGCATGGAGCCAGGAACCAGTATGGTAACCTGGGCCAGAAGAGGGAGCAGGTCAAGGCAAGAGCAGGAGGCAGGAGCTATTGAGGAGGGAGAACATGCAAGACTTGCTGTGTGACTGAAGCCAGTGAGGGGACAAGTGAGAGCACGTCAAGGTGACCCCAGGTTCTGGCTTCAGCAATGAGATGGTACAGTCCATAAGCTGGGGAAAGCCTGGCTCTGGAGGAGGGTGGGAGACAATTCTGTTTTAGGCACCAGGAATCCGAGGTGCTGTGAGACATCCAGATGGAGCTGCCCAGGAAGCAGCTGGGTGTACAGCTCTGTCACCCAGGAGAACCATGGGGTGGGGACAGAGGAGTGGGAGTTTATCTGCACAGACTCAGTGATGAAAGCCACAGAGTGGGCGAGATTGCTCCAGGAGAAGGGCACCAGGAGGCAGCCCGGAGGAAAATCTACGTTTAGGGAACAGGCCCCAGAAACTGGAGAGGGGCAAGAAAATCACAGGCACATGGGCTATCTAAGCTCAAGGAATGGAGGATTTCAGGGTGGGAGTGGCCAGCTACACTAGAGGTGGCAGCCATTTTTTGCAAGATGTCCCCAGGAAGGCTCTGTGGATTCTCTAACAAGGTTATCTCAGGGACCTGTCAGAGAGTTTCTGTGGAGTGGTGGATGGAAGCAGTGGGGTTTCCGAGAGGCCCTCTGCTCAGGCCTGTACTATTCAGTATTTGTCCTCTGATGTCTCTCCACTCATCTGCGAGCTCCATGAGGCCAGTCTTGCCCTACCTCTGGGCCGGGCCCAGCACAGAGCCTGGCACATACAGATAGATAGTCTGTGTAAATGAGAGGACAATACTCGTGTGCCCACAGGCAGCAGCAGGGGGAATGCTCTGGCCAGGGTCCCAGTGCCAGCCATGACTGGATTCTTGCCAAAACTCTATCCCCTTTCATTGCTGGTCAGGCTTGGCCACTCAGGGAAGCGGAGGGACACAGGAGAAATATCTGGGCTGTCCTATCCTCCCCTAGGAGAGAAACAGAAGCTAATCTTGCCTCTCAGGGCTCCCTAGGGTACGTGGGGGTCCTTCCTACCTGTATTAGGGATCATCAGCCGGCCCCCGAGGAAGTTGAAGGTCCCATAGGCCATGTTGCTGGTGCCTCGGGGCAGGGAACGGAAGTAGTTCTGGGTGGAGAGGCGGGAGACGAAGTCCTCGGCCTCCGAGGTGGGCGAGCTATGGTGCAGCGTGTGGCGGCCACCACCCAGTGGACTAAGCAGGTGTCCGTTGGTGAGCTGGAACTTGGGGCTGGGCCCATCCTGCCGCGGACACAGACTGCCCTGGTAGGTGGTGGTGGTGGTGCTGAGGTCTGGCTGAATGGTGAGCAGATGAGGATTGTCTGTAAGATAAAGGCAGACTTAGGGAGTGGCCTGGAGGGCTTCCTTGTCCTGGTGGCCCTTGTTGTGGGCTCTTGCGCAGAGTACAGGGGCAGGGCCACTTCACCTGCTTTGCTGGGCTTGATGCTGACGGGCTGGAAGCCTGAGGTGAGAATGGATGAGTCGGCCACATCCGAATCCAGCCCCTCCTTCTTCCGGCAATACACGAGGATGAGGACTAGCAGCAGTAGGACAAGGCACACAGCCACAGCAATAAGGCCCACGTAGAGGGCCACGTCCTCGGGGCCAGATGCAGCTGCAGGAGACAGTGTGGCCTTGGGAGAGGCAGGGGTGTAGGAGGCTAGGGAGGAGAGGTCAATGGTCTGTACAGGAGGATGAGTCTCTACTCCCAGGGCACTGGCACCAGCTGGCTATAGATGCTTGAGGCAGGGAGCATGCCATCAGCACCTGTGTACCCCAGCCCTGCATTTGCACTATTTTGTTGTGTGGCTCTGAGAAAATCACCTCCCTCCCAGTCTTGAGATTGTTGAGGCTGCTGCTGGCAAACCAGAAAGGAAAAGCTACTTTCCCCAGCCTGGTGGCTATGCTGAACCTACTACCTGCTCCTCTGGGGACCAGGACATCTGGGGCTGGGGCAAGCTCCTGGGATCCCCTGAGGTAGGGAATCTGCTTCCTGCAAGCTTCCAGGTCAGTCCCTAGGCCAGGAGCCACAATTCAGCAACTGGCTGGCCCTTTTCCTTGTCAGCCTCCCTCAGGCCTGGGGCAGGGCAGGGAGGGAGTGATTGACTGCCTGGAGGAAGCTCTATTGATTTAAGAAGGGTTTTGCATAATGGAAGAAATGTCCATCAGAAAGGAATTGACACAGATAATTAGGTTTTTAATTGAAAGAATGGGGGAGGGTGTGTTCTCGAGAAAAAAACCCCAACAGAGATCTTTAATTGTTAGTTATGGCCTTGTAATTAACAGGCCTCACAAGCTGGGTGTCCCCATAGGACTTGTGTGTGCACTTGGGAATGGGGAGGATGTGAAGCTATGGGGAGGTGTTGGGGTTGTGCAAGTCTCAGGAGGTATGGGAGGTGGTGGGGCGTACCAGCACATGTGCAGGTGTGTTAGGGATAAGGGAGATCCAGGAGTGGCCTAAGCCTGGAGAAAGTACAGCCTGTGGCAGGGGAATTGTTAGTGAAGAGAAATAGGAAAATGGAGTTGGTTAGGCTAAAGTAGGAGTAGTTTAAAATTAAATGACAACAGAATGACTGCGTGGGCCATTACCTCCCCAAGGGCTGGGCAGGGCAAACAGAAGAGGGCCCTGGGGTACAGGACTCACTGTGCACACAGAGGTCGCTGGTACAGTTGCGGGTGTCCAGGTCAGTGCCCTGGCACTCCTCACCCCCATTGCGGGGTGCTGGATCAGAGCACTCGCGGCTCCGCCAGTGGGTGCAGTCGAGCCCACAGGCTGACCACTTGCTCCATGAGCTCCAGCTGCCATCCACTAGACAAGAAACACACAGGCAGAGAGGAGACGGCATAGTCAGCCTGTGGAGCCCCGGGGGACAGGGCGTGTGGCCCTGCTGGTTGCCCAGACCAGACAAGGTAAGCTGGCCTGGACCTGAGTCAGGCCCACCGATGCACACCCTCTAGTGTCCATCCGGCCTTAATGACGCATGCTAATGACAGGGAGCCCTGGATGACGCCCGGGGCTGCTTGGCTTTCCTCACACCAGGGAGGCCAACCCTGTCCCTGGAGCAGTGAGGGCTCTTAGTCACACATTGACCCTTCTGATCTCTGCAGCCCCAGGCTGAGCCTTAGTCCCTGTCCTCAGGCTGTGCCTCACCTCAGACTCTGTGACTTAAGACTGTCGCGGCCCCAAACCTGGACACAGACCGAGCCCTGACTCCAATCACACACCGCACCCTGACTCCCGCCTCAGACTGAGCTTGGCCCTGTGTGGCAGGCAGGTGGGATGGAGCCATGGGGGGACAGGCTGGTGGGCACGATGGAGCCAGGGCACGGAGATGGCGTGGTGAGAAACGATGCGGGAAGCAGTGGCCGCTGGTACCTGGGCACAGGGTGGCGCAGGCTGTTTTCTGGACATTCTGTCCCTCACAGAAGGCGCCCCCGTTGAGAGGCGCCGGGTTGGTGCAGCTTCTGCTCCGTTTCTGCCAGCCGCGCCCACAGCTGGCGCTGCAGACGGACCACTCGGTCCACGTCGACCACCCACCGTTCACTGGCCGGACAGAGAAGGACCGGGGTCAGGGAGCGGGGGCATCCTCAGCCACGCTGGCCCAGGGGACAGGGAGTGAAGGCAGAGGAGCTATGAGCTGGACGTGGTGGGCAGTGGTTGAGCTGGGATAGAAGCCCTGAGGGAAGCTGAGTTCATCCTGCTGGCCCCTGGGGATCTGGGGCAGCCAGGCCAGACTGCAGTCTGCAGGCTCCTGCAGCTCAGACCCCAGCCTCTCACAGGGCTAGTCCCGTACCCTCCCTGCCTGCTGCTGGTGGTGCCTGAGATTGCTTGGCATCTACTTTCCACCTCAGAGACTCAGGAGCAGGGAGTGGTCTGTCACCTGTCCTAGGCTCCCCGCCTGTCCCCTCATCTCCTTCTGCACAGTGCCCCCTGCCCACAGAAGACCACCAACCTGTCCCACCCCTTTGCCCAGATGTGTTCCCAGGCTCCCAACAGCCTTGGTGAGCCCTGTGCTTGTCCTTCCCAGTCAGGCCATGGTCTGGTCCATCCGGCCCTGGCCCCATGGCCTCTTTCCACCCCACCAGCCACACATCACTGCCAATAGCATCTCAGTGCCTCTCCCCATGACTAGGGTGCCCTCCACCCTGCTGGTGCCCGGGGCCCACCGTAGACGATGACAGCAGCAGAGGCGCTACGGCGACGTGCCACGATGTTCTTGGCCACGCAGGTGTAGTTGGCTGTGTCGGCCAGGCGGGCCTGTCGCACCACCAGGCTGTGCTCCCGTGTGATATACACATTAGGGTCCAGAGACGGGTCCACTAGGTCCTCGTTCCGGAGCCACTCCACCTGAGGAGGGAGCAAGCCATTGTACTGCCAGCCCATCTGGCCTTGCCCAGAGTGGGGGCGTGGTCCCTGAAGGGGGGACCCTGGGGGCTGGGCAGGCAGGACCTGAGATGTGGGAGCCCTGTCCACCTGCGGAGTGGGCCCTGAAGACCCCCCCTCACCTCAGCCGGGGGTATGCCCTCTGGTGGGCGGCAGGGTAGCACAATGCCTTGTTCCAGAGACACTTCCTTGGCTAGTGGCTCCTGCTCGAAGTTCTTGCGCAAATCTGGAAGAGGAATAAGATTGTCCTCCTGCCTCAGCGCCTCACACCAGCTCAGCCCCACCAGCTCCGCAGGGGTCATGGCCCCTGGCACTTCCTCTACCCGTCTAGGCAGGGCTATGAGGTTTTCTGACCAGACCCCTCGTACAGAAAGCCTGCTCCCCCCACCGACTGTGACACCCTCAGCTGCCCCCCCCACAGGTCCCAGCCTGTACTCACAGGCGATTCGGATGTAGGCCTTCTGACTCTTGGTAGTGCCTGAGGAGCTCCATGCCACACACTGGCACCAGTATTCCTCCAGCCCAAACACCTTCTCCACCTGCTGCCTTGAGACATTGATGCGGACTTCCATGGCTGGCAGTCCTGGGGGTGGGAGGGGTGGGTAGCCAGGACCTCAGGGCCCCTCTGAGCCTCCCTGATGTCTGGGATCCCTGCTCCACCCTTGGCCACTCTCTCTAAGCTTGGCAGGACAGTGGACTTTGGGGACAACCTTCAGCCTGGAGAGAACTCTGGCTCAGCCAAAGGGGGCATGGGATTTCTATCTCCCAAAGGCTGGGAGTGGGGTTTTGTAGTATTCTCATTAGTTAGACTTGGTTGCTGGAGACCTGATTCCCTGGAGTCACTCACAGAAATATCCCTAAACGGGCTGCTAAAAGCGCTTTAGGCCACGAGATCTGGCCTCCAAAGACTCCAGACAGAAGGGGGTGGGTGGGTAGTCTGAGCTCCTGAGGGGTCTTTGTGGGTAAAAAAGTGCGAGGAAGGCTCTGGTCCACCTCTCTGGAGGGTTACTAGGTAGATCCTGACTAGTGATAATATAATAACAGTCATTAACAATATAATTACAGCGATTATGTAGAATGATAATAGACCCTGGGGACATAGTAAGGGTTTCCCACACACCGGGATGTTATCTTACTCTTTCCCCTCTTTGGGGCAGTGTTGTACCCACTTGTGCATAAAGAGAGAGGCACCCAGGGCTGTCTGAATCCAAAATGTGCCTGTAGTTCTGTGGTCACTCTGGGATGGATTGGGGGTGCCCATCTGTTAGGGAGAAACTTTGGAAAGGGGAGAGGGGACAGCCAGGAAGGGGAAGTGACCAGTCACTGGGGATCTTGGACTTGCTCTGCCCCAACTGGGTGGGCTGGGGGACTCCTCCCCAGGGTGGACATAGTCTCCTGCCTTCTGCTAATCCCAGCCCCAGAGACCTGGGTGTGCTGGAGGGTATGCTAGAGGTCTGGGCCCCTCTGACAGCCAGAAGCAGTATGCCAACCCTCCTACTCCAGGAGTGAGAAAAGACTGCTTGTTTCCAATTTCTCCTCCTCCTGACCCCAATTTCCCTCGGTCACTGGCTTATCAGAAAGAGAGAGAGAGGCTGCTGCCAATGTGTTTCCATTGTTAACAGCAAAATTCAATTAGGGCTGCATTGCAGGAGGACCAGCAAGCCCAGTTGGGCAGGCTGGGAGGCTGTTTTCCCTCTTAATTTCTCTAACATGTCTTTTCCTGACCCCTTCCCAGACCCTTCTCACACTAGGGTTCCCAGGGTTCTGGGTTCTCACACTAGGTCCCCAGGTTTTTCCATTACTCCGTCTGCCCTGGCTGGTTTGCACAGGAGATGGTGGTGGTGTCACCTCTGGCTGAGGCTACTATAGCTACTATTCCCTTTGTTCCAGCACTGCCAGCCCCTGTTCTCTGAGGAACCCAATGTGCACAGTCTGGGGGTGCACATTGGGTGCAAACAAAGGGCTCCCCCACTGGGTCTGTGTATAGGAGGGGCCCCAGGCACCAGCTGTCTGTCAGGCACATGGAGTCTTTGGGCATCTGACAAGGAGTCATGGGTGGGACAGGGCCCTCACTCCTCTTTCTCTTCTCTGTCTCTGGCATTAAGGAGGCCTCTGGAACATTCTGAACTGGACAGGTCTTTTTTTGAGAGAGAGTCTTACTCTGTCACCTTGGATGGAGTGTCATGGCATCATAGCTCACAGCAACCTCAAATTCTTATGGCTCAAGTAATCCTCCTGCCTCATCCTCTTAAGTAGCTGGGACTACAGGCATGTGCCACAAAGCAGGGCTAGTTTTTCTAGTTTTTGTAGAGATGGGGTCTCACTCCTGCTCCGGCTGGTCTTGATCTTCTGAGCTCAAGAGATCCTTCCACCTCAGTCTCCCAGAGTGCTAGGATTAGCTCCAAGGCTGGAGAGGTCTATGGATGGCTCCTCCCATGGTGGTTGGAGGAGTTTGGCCCCTTTCAGGAACCTCACACATCACTGAGAACAGGACTAAATTTAAGTGCTCCCTTTCTCTCTCCCTGTGTTCTCCCTCCCTTTCTGTCCTGCCACCTCCTTTTCTCCTTCCCATTGCCATGAATGAGGGCCAAGTTTGTCTTTGATGTCCTAGCTCCAGACAACACTGTGGCAAAAGATGTCCTTGAGCCCCCAAAGCTCCAGGAAGGCCATGGGCTGAGGTGAGAGAGACTCCAATTCTGCCTGCCAGGTCCTTGATGTATAGGACTGTGCCCTGCTCCCCTGCACATCACTAAGCAGCTTGGGCTCCTAGAAGCAGTGTCAGGGTACAGCTGTGTCTCTACCCACCCCATAATGTCAGCAAGAGCTACTTTGGGGAGGGACCCCAGGCAGGCTGGCCTGGGGCACAAGTATGTGTGAACCTGGGCTGCTGAGTGTTTCTGGGAGGCGGAGAGTTGGCTGGGAGCTCTGAGGCCAAGCTGGGACTTAGGTTCTCACCTTCTCAGCAATCTGCTTCTAATAGCCAATCAGTTTGTTTAACACAAAATAAATTATACTCCCAAACCGGACTCCAGTGCTTGGTTTGGCAATTTCAGGCTTTCATAGCATCGGCATTCAGTTTCCAGCATTTTCAGGCTTTGGTCCCTTTTCCCCTGGCCTTCTGGATGGGGAATGAAGGCAAATGAGAGGGAGACGGGCATTCTCTCCAGTAGTGTCCACCCGGTGACCTCCACCCCCACCCCCCACACAAATGTGGGGACACTACAGATCTGGATGGACCTCCAACCTCTGTCAAACCTGTCTGACCACAGAATGTGCCTGGCTCAGGGTTTTTGGTCTGTGTACCCACATGGCACCACCACTGTGGTATCCAGTTGGGGTAAGTAAGCAAAGTCTTTCTCTTTGCTTCAAAGCACTTAATGGCTTTGGGCTGAGAAATTGATGAGATCAATGAAAATTCAGATGTTCTGGTCATGGGAGGCCTGAAGGTAGATGCTCAGGGCTAGAGAAAGTTCCATTGCTCACAGGTGACACGTGTCCCAAGCTCTGCCTCTCTGTGTGGCTTGAACAGAACAAGGCCATGGGGCCCTGTCAGGGAACGGGCTTTGGGGGCTCTCAGTGTCTATGTTGGCCTGGGCCTGTGACTGTTCATTCAGGCAAGGGCCTAGGAGCTGGCCAAGCCATGGTTAGGGGTATTTCAGACAGGAGGGTGTGCATGGGGCCTGGAGCCTTCTAGCAGGTTATAGAACAGGTCTTCAAGGCTTCAGGAAAACAGCTCTCTGGCTGCAGTTTCTCCATCACCTGTCCTTTCCCTGGGTGACCTGCCACAGCAGTCAGAGATATTATGCTGAAAAGTGGAGCTTGGCCCTGGGGTGGGGAGAAGAGAAAGGCCTTGTGCTGAGCTCGGACTGGGTATGACTTTCCCCCAGTAACCTGCAAGCATGGTTGTCTCATTCACATTTTACAGAGGAAGAAACTGAGCCCAGGGAGGGGAGGGGACTTGCCTGAGGTTCTACAGCAGACCTTCCCACCAGGACAGTGTGGGTCTTAGAGGTGTCTTGATGGCAGGGAGGCCTCGGGCACCTCTGCTGAGGCTGGAGGGGGCTCTAGTCCTGGGAGGTACTGCGGGTGCATGGGACTCAAGCTGCACTTGGCACTGGCCATCTCCATCTCCCTCCTAAGGGTGGGAGGCAGAGCTGGACCACCTGCCCCAGAAGCTCACAGAGCAGGTGTTCAACTAATCTGAGGACTGCAGGTGAGAAGCTGCAATTAACAGGCAAGTGTAACGCCAGGACAGTGCTGGGCTCAATGGCTGGGTGGGCAAAATCACCCAGAGAGTCAGCTGAGAGGGCAGAGGCCTTCTGGGGCCCCTCTGCTGGGCTGAGCTGACACTTCAGCGGAGGACATTATCCCCTGATGACCTGGTAGGAGAGGTTGGGATCTGACTTCTGTAGACCAGAAGACCTCGTCGGAACCCTTTCGGGGCCCTGCATAAGTCAGAGATAAGGCCTCAACCTCATCTATAAAATGACAGGCTGGTTCTGGGGACTGAATCACACACCGCCTAAATTCAGAGCTCGTCCCCTTGCATCCAGATTATTGCCCGATTCTCGCTGGCCAGGGCCCTGCCCTGCTCCAGCCTCCCTCTGCCCAGCACCATCTTCCCACAGTGAAGTCTGACCACAGCCCTCTCTGGCATAACAGCCTCTGGTGGTCCCTTCATGCAGCCTCCTGGTTGCTGCTCCCCAGGCCTAGGCTTGCACTCCCATCTCAAACCTGAGCCACCCCAAGGGCCTGCTGTTCTGTGCATCTGCACTGTCCCTTCCACCAGGCTGGGAAATGCTCTTTCCAAGTGGTTTTAAGACCTGAGGTTAGATGTCACTACTCTGGGAATCCTTCCCGGATCATGCCCAGACCCTCCTGCCTGGCAGCACAGGCTGCCCCTCTGGCCCAAGGTCCACTAACTTCCCCTGGCATCTGTGTGAGTCCTGGGTGTTGCACCAGGGCTGTGGCCTCACAGTGGTGGCTTGTGTGTCCGGCATGGGCTGTACTCACACAGGGCATGTGTGCTATGTGTCTCAGGCTCTTTGAGTCCTTGGTGAGAAGGGGCTCGGGACTAAGTGCAAGGGCTCATTATGTGCATGGTGCTCTCCCAAGTGCTGAGAAGAGGGGAGAGGAAATGCACTGAATTGGGCTCTAATTAGCAAGGAGGGGAGGAGGGGCTGTTGTCAGCTCCTGCCTCTCTCTGGGGGCCTGCTCGTGGGAGTGGTGGCACCCAAGTTCACATCCCCATTGCCCGCCTGTTGCCTAAGGCCAGGGGTGAGGTGGGGAATATGGTGTCTCATAGAAAGGGGGCTTTCTGGGTCTGTCTTCTTCCCCTGAACCCCTTCCTGCACCCCTCAGCCAAGACTTATGTGTTCCCTCTCCTTAGTGTCGCTGGTCTACCCCACCCATCGACCACCACACTCGCCTCTGACTGTCACTCATAGCTCTGGCCATATCACTCTATAGCTTGAAATCCCATAAGACAGTGACATCACTTTAGTCTCTCGCACCCCTCACACTCTCATGCTGACCCCTGACCAGCATGCTAACTTCCGCCTCCAGGCCTTTGCTTATGCCCTGCCCCTGTCTGGGGTGCCCTCCCCTCTTCTCCCCCTGACCAAATCTTATGCATTACCTTGCCTGGGGAGCCTCTCTGGGTGCCCCAGGCAGCTTCCATCCTGCTCTCCTATTGCTGAGAGAGCCCACCAAGCTGCCTGCCTCTCTGGGGGCTGTGTCCCCAGCACAGGAGTGGGTGTTCAGGTAGTGTGTGAATAAATGCATGAATGAACAGACACATGGATACACAAGCAGCCCCTCACTGTGACGCCTCTGGGACACTCTGGGATCACCCCCTCCCCACCCTTTCTTTGTTGACACCTCTTGCTGGCTGCCCCCAGCCCTGCCCACCTATACTCACCACATAGCTGTGGTGACCTTGCCCAACTCTTTTGGCTTCCTCCTAAAAACATGTCCCAGGGGCTCACAGCAAGAGCCCTCATCAGACTGGTTAGGGGTGGGGCTCCTGCAGAAGGCCTCTGTGTAGACACATGGGGTCCCAGGTGTGGAAATCCTGCTTTTCGCCTCACGACAGTGCGTTGTGGGCACAGAGTGGGTCCATCCTGGCCCTGTAGCACAGGGTGATGACAGGCCCCTCTGGGCCAGCTGAGAGTTGCTCCCCCCTCTCCCGCTGCCCCTGCCCATGCTCAGCCGGCCTCACCACTGCTCGCGTCTGTGCTGCGCTCAATCACGTGGTCCACCTGGCGCACCCACTCCCCGTTGCACTTGAAGAAGATCTGCGTGGCTGGCGTGGCCTTGCACACCAGCAGCACCGGCTTGTTCTTGACGATGTACACATCCCCAGGCTCCACCAGGAAGTGGGGAAGCAGGTCGGGGTTGGTGCCAGGCACCGGGTTGGCCACGGTGGCACTCTGTTGGGCACCTGTAGCAGGGTAGAGGGGGAGGTGAGCAGGCCCTGTCCGGGGCTGGTCTGCTGTTAAGGGGCCAGGCTGGGCAACCCAGAGGCTGCTGGAGCAGCAAAAGGGGGTTGGAGCCGATGGGAGGGGAGTGAGTCCAGGTTCTTGCAATTCCCAGCTGGGCAACCCCAGCCACTGGATGCCCTCCTGAGCCTCAGTGTCCTCCTCTGTACCATGGGGAAGGACGCAGCCCATCGCTCCTGAAGACTGCAAGGAAAGGGAATGAGACAAGGACGGAAGTCCCACACTTAGGAAGCTTTCCTTACGTGGCAGCAGTCGAAGCTCTGGAGTGCAGGGCAGGGCTGCAGGGAGGTGGGAAGGGTTCTGCTTCCTGGTTGCCCCATCCCTGCCCTCACAGGGCAGGTGCTCAGAGATATAAGCTGGCTGAGCACAGGCAGGATGGGAGCTGGGAGAGTCTGAGGAACCTGGGCCACTTCCCACTCCTTTAAGGAGACCTGAATACAGGTTTCCTTCTAATTTTAACTGAAAACCACAACCATCCCACAAGTCATTTGTTGCTAATTACACAGGTAATTGGCTCTGAGGCATTGGTGGAGATAAAACCCCCATAGCAGTCTCACCCTCTGCCCAGCCAGCAGGATCCTTGAGAGGGTGGGGGTTAGGTGGGAGTGGGGGGCATCCTCGGCTCCTGTCCCCCCAGCTGCTGGACAAACAGGCCCCCACACAGGCTGGCCTGCCTGCGCAGGTACAGTCACTCGCCCACCAACCACATTCACAATTAATGGGGGCTTCTGGGCACAAAGAAAAAAACCTTTTTGGGTCTCCAGACCCATTTTCCTCCTCCTTAGAGGTGATCTTGGGGAGTTATGGGCCTTGTCGTCTGTGAAATAGAGATCACATCTGTCCTGTGAGGGAACCCAGAACCCACCAAGAGCTTCACACAGGAGGTCTGGCTCCTTGGCCCTGGACACTCTGCCCTAGGGAGCACCCATGCCTAGGGCTGATTGCCCCTTCTCTCCTGCTTGCACAAGGACCCTCTCTTTCCAAGGTGGGAGTCCACACCCCACCTCAAGACAGGGATTTTTTGTTTAGACAGAGTCTTACTCTGTCACCCCCGGTAGAGTGCTGTGGCATCATAGCGCACAGCAACCTCAAACTCCCGGGCTCCAGCGATCCTCCTGCCTCAGCCTCCTGAGTAGTTGGGACTACAGGTGCCTGCCATGACATCTGGTTAGTTTTTCTATTTTTAGTAGAGACAGGTCTCACTCTTGCTCAGGTTGGTCTTGAACTCCTGAGATCAGGTGATTCACCTGCCTTGGCCTCCCAGAGTGCTAGGATTACAGGCATGAGCCACCGTACCCAGCCCTGAGACTGATTTTGATGGGGTGTGTCTGTGCTGCGTCCTTTAGGGCAGGTATGGGGTGGTGAGCTGGGAATGCCTGCAAGAGGCTGAGAGCCTGGTGTGACTTCAGGCGAGTCCACTTGCCCTGAGCCTATTTTGCTCACCTGCAAAAAGGGGAGACAGTGTCCCATTCTTAGGGTTGTCATGAGGATGGAAACAAAAGGCTTACAGCACCTAGCACAGCCCTCAGAGGCTCTGCCGCTGTCAGCACCACGGCTCGACATGCATGCTGGAGAAGGGGGTCGTAGTCCCCCCACCGCCTCAGCAGCCCTCACAGCAACCTCGTCACAAGTAAGTGCCAATAAGGAAACTGAGGCATAGAGCTGGCAGGCACCCATGTGTGTAGAAGGTGCTTCTGATACAGCAGAAGTGTCTGCTCAGCAGAGGGGCTGTCGCCTCCTCCAGGCACCTGCCTCTCCTCTCAGCCTGCCCCTCCTGGCCTCCCCACCCCTACACCTGTCAACCTAGCCAGACTCTGGCCTCTGCCCTGTTTATTTCTCCCTCTTGTGATCTTCCTTAGGCAGCTGCCCCCTGGGTGTTTCTGAAGCTCTGTGACAAACGCCAAACCTTTATTCATAATTGGAATCTCCCTTGCAGTTGAGAAAATGAAGTCACCCAGACATACTCTACCCTGAACCACCTTCACCGGGCCTGCCAGTGCCTGCTACCCCCCGCGCCGGGGGTCTGTTATAGGCTCAGGAAGGTGGGATGCGGTTAGGTGCAGGAGCCTTAGGGACACCTCTCAGTCGGAAATCTGTGGCCCCAGGGCTCCCAGCCCCCAAGGTGGACTTGCCAAGTGCCCGGTGTGGGCAGCGTCACTACCCATTTGCGTGTCATTCATTTAGCAGCCACTTGCCTGCCCTGTCCCAGGCTGGCGAGTGCTGCTCTGGGGGTGGGTGCAGGGTGGGCACTGGAAGGCCCCATGGCCTCTCCAGACATACGCCAGACACACCACAGAATCTGGGTGGATTCCACTTAAAGGACCAGCCAAACTTGACCCCAGAGCAGGGCCTTGTAGGAGAGTGGGGGTGGGGCAGGTGTCACTGAGAGCCCCCAGAGGCCAGGTCTGCCTGTGCTATGTCTCTTAACGGGCAGAGGCTCAATGCCATGGCCTGAGCCTGCCTTTTGAGCTGGTGGGGCGGGGGCAGGGAGTGGGTGCATGGCCCTCCAGGCTCCTTATTGATCAGCAACCAAGCACTGCTCGCGTCAGCTGCCTGCTGAACCCAGCACAATCCCTCATGTCTGCATTTAACTGCTAATGAAAAATAAATGTACTGTGACCAATAAGGGACATAGCTTACTTCTCCAGGGCCTCTGTCATGCCATGCTGGTGTGGCTCCCCCCACCCTAGGGGGGGCATTTTTCAGGTGACTCAGAGGGCACCCTATAAGGCTATGGCTATGCCTTCTAGCAAGGACACCCTAAAGCCATGGGTGGGGGTAAATTCAGGCCCTACTTGATGTCCTCTGAGGGCTACGGGAAGATACCTGGCAGGTAGAACTGGCTCTGGCCTCCAGAGCTCAGGATGTGACCTCTGCATTGTGGTCAGCACCTGAGATCTGTCTGCCTCAACTTGGTGTCCCTGTTAGGCCTCTTGCCTGAATTAAGGCAGAGCATGACCCTAGGATCTCCCCACCCCATTTCTTAGGCCACTAGAGTGAGTTTTCTTTTTCTCTTACATGTATCCTGTGCTTGTTTACCAAAGACAACACCAAGCAGCACACATTCAATGCCAAATGACCTGTGATCTTTTGAACAGGGTACGAAAGCTCTCCAGTTTGCCAGTCACCACCACACTCTACTGCCCCACCCTGGGTCTGATTCTCCTATTTCTACTGTCTGTCTGGCTCCCATGGGTGTTTCAGGATGGGCTAGCATCGATGAGCCTTCCATTCTGGCTTCAGTTAACTCTCCAGCCCCGCTGTGTGGAAACACCCATGGGGCTAGGCCCTAGCTTCTCATCTCCAGGTCTGTGTGAAATACCCTTCCTTCCTCCTTGGCCAGCACTTTCCTACTTTCTCTCTAGGGCCCACCTCCAAGGTCTCTTCCTCTGGAGGGAAGGCTCCCTCACCTTCCTCTCCCAGAAAACTGCACATGCCACCTTCCCCTCTCTAGTGCCCATCCTCACTGGCATTATAGTTTGTATGACAGGTGAAGTGAGCTAGTGGATGGCTGAGGCTTCTGTCCCCAGCTCCCTACTGTCCATCGCTGGTCCTTGCCATCCAGCTCAAGGCTGTTTAGTGAAGGTATTAATCATGAAGGACTCGGGGTAGGGCGCCTATCACTGCTGCCTCAGGGGCTGCTGAGGATAGGATGGCAGCCACTCTGCCAGGGAAGATGCACCTTGGTTGTGGTGGCTCCTGGAGCTGCAGGTACAGGGCTCACCGGCTTCACAGGTCCTGCCACATCTCAAACCCCATTCAGCCCTAGTTTCCCAGAGACTCTCTCCATTACACCCAGTTAGAGATTTCCCACCAGCACAAAAGGTGGCCTTGTTGCCCTTGTGTAATAATTCAGTTAGACGACCTCTTTCATTTACTAGGAGACTTCGGATGGACTCTTGGTCACCAGGAAGTGCAGACAAGGCTGTGCAGAAAGCTCAGGCCTCGAAGTGGGAACCCCATTTCCAGTGTGCCCTGGGGCCGGCCAGATGGCCCCTGTCTCTCTCAGGAGGGCACTGGCTGTCCAGGTCAGCCAAGTTGGCTTGCTCAGCAAGGGTAGGAGCAGCAACCCTAGCCAGGCCCACCCCAGAGTCTTCTCAGGGACAGCGAGAAGGAGGGGCTTGTGTGTGCAAGGAGGGCGGCTGGGGGCGAAAGGGGGTAGCAGCTACAAAAAGGACGAAAACAGATGAGGCCCCAGGGCCTGCAGCAATGAGAGACAAGAGACCCCTGGGTAGGGATCCTTGGCCAGAGCTCAGCCTGGGACAGATGCCACCCTCTCCCATGACCTGAAATGTATTCATTCATTTGACAAATACTTATTGAGTGCCTGCTGTGTGCCAGAAACTGTTCTGGGCACTGGGATACAGCAGCGAGCAAACAACAGGCCCAGCTTCCAAAAGCCTGTGTTCGAGTTGGGGAAACAAAGCAAAACAAAATCCAAGAATTTTAAGTATTGATAAAGGTTACCAAGAAGGTAGCAGGGGCGATGTTTTGTAAAGGGTATGAGTGAGAGAGGTCTAGAGGGGGGAGGGCTCAGAGGAGTGATGTCTGGGCAGCACCTGGGATGCCAAGGCCAGGCTGCAGAGTGTTCTCGGCAAAGGGAACAGCAAAGGCCCCAAGGCAGAAAGCAGCTGGGTGTGTGAGGACAGCGAGGAGGCCACAGCAGAGGGAGCGAGGGTCCTCAGGGCCTTTTAGGGTCATGTGAGAAGTTGGGATTTTACTGCAAGGGCTGTAGGAAGCCTTTGGGTACCAGGGAATGGAGACCTGCACGAGGAACCTGAGGCTGCTATCACTCACCAGAGCACCTGCCAGTCCCCTGAACTTCTCCCTGGGGCACATGCCACATTCAGGACTGAGGAGGAAATGTTCGCACAATGCCTTCCTTGTTAGACCATGAACTTCCTTGGGGTAGGAGCTCGGGGCTGGCCTGGATGCTAGGGGAATGTTTGTTGAGTGACTAAATGACCACTCATTTTTCCCCCTAGAATTTCAGAAGCTCTACCCAAGGGTGGCCCCTTTACTCTCAGTCTGTGGGAAGACCCATGGAGAGGGCAGAGTGGCCTGCAGACAGGGTGGTGGGCAGGGAGAAGGCTCGTGCTGCTCTCTGAGGCTGAACTTCTCTTTCCTCACCTGCAGTCTGTGGGGATAAGAGCTGCCTAACTCTGAGCAGGGTGGGTGTGAAAATGCTTTCAAATGTTTTATTTTTAAAAGCACCATGAAAATATGAGGTGTGATCAATCAAGCTATTAATGAACCCAGAGTTACTGAGAGAGGCCTCCAGGGTGGCAGGGTGTCACCTGGCCTCACTCACAGAAGTGAGCACTTCTCCCCAAGCACAGCCAGCCCTTGCCAGCCCTGCTACTGGCACCTTTCATCCACTACCATCCAACAGCACCAACACCTTCGGCCCTGCCCCTGTGTAGTATAGTTGACAAACAATAGCTCCTTTTCCTACTTCCTTGAGAACTTTTCTGGATTTTAAATGGGGTGCACGAAGGGCTGGGGGCACAGTGGCCCAGTATTGTACCCTTTACCCTGGCACCTGTGCTCCCAGCCTGCTTGGGGGAGCCCCAGAGCAGCCCTCCATGGAGGCCTGTGTCCCACCTCCACAGGTGACATGGATGCCCAGACGGGGAGGAGACTGCCACAGGGTAAAGTGCCCTGTCCTTGGGCAGCACCTAAGGGACCAGCCTTGAGAGACTCCCTCCACATCAGCAGCACCTTGGCTACTTGCAATCCCTCAAGGGCTTTTTTTGCATATTCTGTTCTAGGCTCTGCTTCCCTCCCACTCTGCCTTAACAGTGCCCAATTTTCCTCCGAGAATGCCTCCCCCTAATCCTATTGCCACCTAGGCCACACAGTCCAGGGGGGCTGACCACATGTCTGGTCCCAGAAGTGGGAATATTCCCTTTCCCCCATCTCTGGTTCCCAGACAGACATGCAGGTCACCACAGCAGAACAGGTGGGATTCCAGGATCTTGGTTGGAATGTTGGGAAGAGAAACTCCTTCTGCTGGGCTTGGAGCTGTGGGCACATGGCCCTGGAGCTTCTGGGGTGACCAGCAGGGCAGGGCCAGTCTGCAGGCCCTGTAGGCCTTAGGGAGGCTGCGTAAAAGGGGGTCATTCTCAAGTCTGAAGCAAGAGCTTGAAGAACGAACACACCAGGGCAAGGAGAGAGGCCAGTTCCTAGATAGCATTTGAGGCCTGCGATCATGCCGGCACTGAAGACGGGGTAGCCTGGATTCCCAGACACACGAACCAATAAATTCCTTTTCCAGATGGAGCCAGTTGGGTTAGCATCCTTTCCATCCATTAATATACTTGTCCATCTGCTATCTGCCTGGGTGACTGCTACTCATCCTTCAAGGCCCATTCAAACACTCCCTCCTCCTCCAGGAAGCCTTCCCTGACCCCAGATGGAGCTGGGCACATCTCCTCTGAGTTCCCATTTGCCTCAGTGCCTGGAATATCATATTGTCAGCACTTATGAGTCTGTCTGCCCAGGTAAACCATCAGTGCCTTGAGGAGAGGGACAAAGTATTGGTGTCCACAGAGCCTGGCCAGGGTCTGACACACAGTCAGTGCCCAGAGAGTGTCTGTGGAATGAATGGTGAATATTGCTCCTGGGAACAGGACAAGGAAGGGCTGGAAATGGAGGACTCATACTCAAGTTTGGCCAGGAGCCAGCTCTGCTCACCTTCCCACAGATCAATGGATCAATCTGTTCAATGGGACGGGAATTGCATTTCTCAAATGCTGGTGCTGGACCCCGGGGGAGGGGTAGCCAGAGACAGCACTCTGTCCCTGCGAAGGCAGGTGGGGCAGTGAGCCGCCAGACACAGTGGAGGGCAGAGGACACACAGACATGCAGGGTAATAACAGGACTTGCACTCCCCGCCATCTGCATCCTTGTTGCCTGAGATGGCTATGCGACTTAATATTTTTAAAATATAGACAAATCTGTGATGAGGGTGTTTCACCGGGAGGCTCTGATAAGCAGAATGCATTCCGTACTCTTTGTCAGAGAGAGAGATAGTCCCTGGTTGGGGGCGGAAGTGGTAAGTTCAATGGCTTGAGTTGGAATCCCAAAGCCCCCAACCTCTAGCCAAGACTACAGATCTAGGCACATTGAGAGACGTGAACAAACCTGCCTGGAGCCGGGGGTAGAGTGCCAGGCCCAGCATTCTTTCAAAGGCAAAATCTACCAAACCTCTGGACTGCCTGGGGTTGCTTCCCAGCCCTGTTTGACACTGCTCCAGGCCCTTGTACAAACCACCTATTTAGGGCTTCATTTTCCTCATTTTCAAAATGGGCAAATAGTGCTGACTCTGCCAAGGATGAGGTGGGGCCAAGAATGCAACCCCCATCTTTGCCGCTCCCCCAATCCTCTGGAGGATTGCTCCCAGTGGCACAGAGCTCCCCAGAAGGCGGGGACAGGCCCGAGCCCAGACCCATGCCCAGTATGTTGGATGAACAGGGTGGACACAAGGGCTGGTAGTCGTGCTGGGAGTGTGCAGGAGGTAGAAGTGACCAGGACGGGGGTGACAGCCTTGACCCACACTCATACACATGCATGCGCAGTGCTCCAGTTTCCATGGTAACTATGCATGAAGGTGTCACAGAAGCAGCAGCCACCTCCCATAGACTGGTGGAAAGTCACCCTCTTCCCCAGTAGACTCCAGGGGCCTGATCACAAGGACAGACACAGGCCACCAGGGGGACACGCAGATGGGCTAAACCATGAAGAACAAAGTGGGGCAGGATGGGGATGGCACCAGCGCCTAGCTCAGAGGACAGCCACCCTGAGCAGGAGGGCAGCCTGCCCTTGCCTACCAGATGCTGCAGACCAGGCCGGTTACCCGGCAGCTGCACGCAGGTTCTTCCTATTCCCTCTCATTTTACACACAAGGAACATGGGGGTCAGGCCTTGCCTAAGGTTGTACAGTCTACAAAGGACAGAGTGGCCAGGCCCAGGATAGGGCTCCTGGGCCAGTGTCTGGCTTACACACCCTGGCCCCCCGTTTCTCAAGCTATCTATGCTCACCCCACAAAAGGCCTTGGCACGTACTCGTCCTTCCCTCTGCCTGCAGCACGCTCCCCATCCTCCCACGGCGGCCCCTCTCTGGGCCCTCAAGGTCTCAGCTCCAGTATCGTCTCCTCTGAGAGGCATCTCCGGCCTGCTGGAGCTCCTCTCAGCCCCCATCCTTTTACAGTCTCTTTTCCTCACAGCACCTGCTGCTGCCTGAAGTCATCTTGTGAGCACCCTCTTTTGCTCTTCCCTAGAGTGTGTCTGGACACCGGAGACCATGTCTGTCTTGTTCCCTGCTGCAGTCCCAGCACCCGGCATAGGCCTAGAGCAGGGTACGAGCCTCAGCAACATGTTCTGGATGCAGAACGGACACACCTGGTCTTCCAACCTGTCGTGAGACACCTCTGCCATCGCTGAGTCTCCAAACCCACCAGCAAAGCGGACTTAGAAAGTACAGGCTGTGGTGCCATGATGGGGGACAGCTCCTGGGGCCCCACCCAGGGTCCCCTTCCTGCTGAGGGGCCTTTCCTCAGGCCAGAGAAATAGTTAATAAAGCTGAGGTCTAAATAAGCATTTGATTAACAAACGATAAAATAGCTATTGTGTCCCCGAATTAAGCTGTAATTGTGGCTGATAATTGGCTGGTTAGAATTTAATAAGCTGCAATTAAAGAGAATGGAATCCAGGGTAATTATGTGGTCGCATGGCCCAGCGAGAACTGGGGAAGGAAGGCTTTTTCCTTTTCAGGGATCTTTTGCTGGTGCAGTGTTGCTGTGAGCATGTCTCCGGTTTGGATGGTGAGGGGTGTGTGTGTGTGTGTGTGTGTGTGGCCTCCTCCACCTCTCACCTGGCAGAGGTGCCTACCGGGGCAGGCTCTCAGTCCCGCAGGGCCTGTGGCAGCCCAGCTGAGAGAGACATGAAGAATTCTCGGCACAGCTCCCTGCAAGGCGAGAGGCCAAGGGCAGGTGGCCAGAAGGCCAAGGGCTGGGACCTTGAGGGAGGCAAGCATGCAGGGACAGGGTCCTCTTGTCTTTCTAAGAGGAAATGGGGTCAGAGAGGGTTAGGACTTGCTCAAGGACACACACGGCCATCAGTGGCACAGCTGGGCCAAGTTGTCAGATTGCCCTTGGATCAAGAGTAACTCCAGCTGTCCAGTGGGCCAGCGGATGACCCTCTCCCTGCTGGGCCATCTCCCAGGGCACCCCTCCTTTTCCCATAGTGTCCTTCACCAGATTCATAGGCAGGCTCAGGAAGGATGGTGCAGCTATTCTGCAGATGTACCCTAAGACAAGCCCCTGTCCCCCAGCCAGGCAGAAAGTCAGGAGCTGCCCAACTAGGGCGTGGACTGTAACTGCGGCCTCGCTGAGCAGTGTCTCTCCCTCTCTCCCTCATGCTTCCAGCCCCTTCTCCTGAGACCCACCCACGTTCCTGGCTTGCAGGGTGGGGCACAGTATTCCCTGGTGGCTACTCCCACCCCCCAGCCTGAGTGTGGCCCCTGGCAGGTCTGCAGGGATGATGGACGGCCTTGCTGATGAGCCATTTATGATCCCATCAGCATTTTTACAATGTTGCCAGCAATTAATTTAATTAAAGACCCTGTCCCGGATATGGTGGCATTTCATATCTCACTGGTTTAATGCAAGCCCGGCTGGAGTCTGGGCCAGGGGAGGTCCAGGACTGGTGGCAACTTGGAGTGTGAAGGGTGGAGACCAGAGCCCTGAGACACAAGAGAGGTCGCTGCCCACACCCACAGCCACCATGCACACTTGTGCATACATGTGCCACCATCACAGCCATGCCAACAATGGCTAACTTTACATGGATTTTCTTATTTAACCCTCACAATAATACTAGGCGGTAAAGAACTGTTTTAAATCTCCAGCTTACAGGTGAGGAAAACGAGGCAAAGTAAGTAGTGAGGGTTGGATTCCCACCCAGGCAGGCTGGCTGAACAGGACTCCATGCTCTGGGGCACATTCATTCAGTAGATACTTGTTGAATACAATGTGCCAGGCACAATGCTTTGCGCTGGCCAATATAGCAGTGCCTAAGATGGACTAATGTCCCTGCCCAATGGAGTGGTCCCAAGACTTCAACCCCAAAGTCATGCTTGCTTCCCCAGGTCCTCTGGCATTCTTGGGCACAAACACCACTGCCTACTGTCCTCAGGGATAAATTGGGCTAAGGTGGCCAGCAACCAGAGCAGGATGGTGTCTCTGTGGACAGTCAACCTGTAACTCCTGTTCTCAGCAGCTGAGCCCACGGGACCCTTCCTTACACAGGGACCTACGAGAAGACCCAGTCATCCAGTGACAGATCCTACTGCTCATGGGTCCTGCCAAGCCCAGGCAGCGACAGTAGCTGGCATATACCACAGCTCACCAGAACTTCACTCGTGCACATCCCAAGGCCTCTGCAGCCCAGGACTGTCTCTCGCAGAGGCCACTGTCTCCCAAGGGGCCGCCCTCCTCCCCTGCCTCGAGGCTGCCTAACTCACCCAGCACCCACCCCCACTTCTACCCCCCGAAATTTACCTTTCCCTGACCACCTCCTGGCTTTGGTGCCATCCTCTGCTATGCCACCATGGCACTATTTCTAGAAAGAAAATCTGATCCCATACCTACTTCAAATTCCTGCAATGGTTCCTACTGATTGCAGGGAAAGGCAGCTCCCCTCCTGCCCCTGCACAACTGCCCCCTGCTCACCAACCCACACTCTGCAGCCAGCTTGGCCATGTCCACTAACTAAAGCTGGGGTTTTCACTCCAATTTTCCCCAAACCTTCAGGGTGCCCCCCCATATACACGCATTTCCAAGGCATCTAGCCCTGTTAATTCAAACTTCAAGGTGCCACAGTCTCCAGGATGGCAGGGGTTGGTTGGGGGTTGGAGGGCTGTGGGTGGGCTCCAGGATGGCAGGGGTTGGAGGCTGCTTGCTCTTCTGCCTCCCAGGGCTGAAGGCATTATCTAAATGACAAAGGGCTGGTTGTGTGGGCCACTGCCTCTTCCATCGGACTGTGCACCCAGTAGGTCTGAGCCAACTCTTCTCAGCAGTGTCCAGCTCAGGGGCTGGCAAGTTGGCAGTCAGTGTTTGAGGTTCAGTTGAAACATCTCCCCCATCTGGTGCGAGCTCTGAGTGCACAGTGTCATCTGTGCCTCTGTCAGCAACTGGCCTGGGGCACATCCTCACCGAGTGCAGACTGGGTCTCCAGTCCTCATCTGCCTCCACCTGGGTGTGTGACCTTGGACAAGACACTCCCCACTTTGGACCCAGAAGGGGTGGGACTGGGTGAAGGACAGTGAAAAGTGACACAGAGTCCATCCAAGGGGCAGACTCAGCCCCACCAACCACTGCCTCTCGGTGGACCAGCCAACAGGTGCACAATCATTTTTCTTTCAAGACAAGCTGGAAATCCGGCTCGGCACCCATAGCACAGTGGTTACGGCGCCAGCCACATTCACCAACGGAGCCAGGTTCGAACCTGGCCTGGGCCAGCTTAACGGCAAGGACCACTGCCGGGCAGTGGCCGGGCAGAAAACAGCCGGGCATTGTAGCCAGCGCCTGTAGTCCCAGCTACCTGGGAGGCTGAGGCAAGAGAATCCTCCAAGTCCAGGAGTTTGAGGTTGCTGTGAGCTGTGACGTCACAGGACTCTACCGAGGGCAACATAGTGAGACTCTGCCTCAAAAAAAAAAAAAAAAAAAAAGAAAAGAAAAGAAAAGAAAAAAGAAAATGAAAAGCTGGAAATCCATTTTTATGGGAAATATCCCATTTTAAAATGTTGACAACTAATTTAAACATTTTAAACACTGTGTGGGCCAAACAAATTGGCAGGCCAAAGCCAGGCTGGACAATGTCCAAGGTGTCTTCTAACTTTGCCAGTTGGGGTCACAGCAGAACTACACTCTAGCCCTGTCTGCGCTCTGCCCTGCCCCTCCTGACCTCACCCCACCATTCCTGGGGCCACTCCTCATCATAGTCTCCTTGGGGGGTGGAGGGGCCATTGGTCCCTCACCCCAGTGGTTGGGATCTAACTGTCAGCACCAGCGCCCACCCTCGGGTGTGACCTAAGGGCATTGCCTCTTTAAGAAGCTGAGGGGCTGAAAGGGCAGGGCAGGAAGGTGGCAGAATTCATGATGAGGGGCAGGATCCCAGGCCAGGGCTGCCTGCCTTGTTCACCAGTAGTCTGGGCCTCACTCAGATCCTGACACAGGTCAAGCCAGTGGAAGACTGCTGGGGACAGAGATGCAGGCAGGTTGGGGCTGTGGGGCTGTGGGACTCCATGGAGGAGACTCCCCTACCCCAAGACACTTCCCTTCCTACCCTAAATCTGGGTGGGAGGGAGCCAAGGCTTCAACCTTCCAGCTGGGAAGAGGGTGTCTGGCCGCGCCCAACACACCCCTGATGAGACAGTAATGAGCCCTCACCCTGTTTTAATTACCCACTGTCCAAATAATTACCAGCTTGTTTATTTCACTTAATGGCAGCCGCACTTTTTTTGGCCTGGTATTGATTTCATGTTTTCCTCGTTTGTTCATTATCTTTCCTGCCCCTTTAATGGGCTCTGAGGTTTGAAGACACATGGAGGGAGGAGAGAGGTGGCCGGACCTCTCCGTGGGGCCCTTTCTGGGCCTTGGGTCCCGGGAGCCCCAATCCTCTACACACCCTCTGGGGGTGGGTGGTGGTGGAATGTCTTAGCAAGAATGGGGGAGGCAGGGAGCCTGGGAGAGAGAAGTGGGGGTACCCCCTTCCCAAGGCCCCTAAAGGGATGTGCAGAGACCTGGACAGGCTAGGAGTCGGATATGCTAATGCCAGAATGAGCCAGGGAGGGGAGTGCTACCTGGACACCAGTGCGTAGGAGGCTGCAGTGTGCAGGCCACTGGTCAACCAGGTGTGAAGGGGCCTATAGGTGGCCTGCTCTTTCTCTTGTCCCTTGGCCTGGTGGGGAAAGGTGGCAGGAGCCTCCACCCTGGAGAACCCAAGCCCCCTTCCTGGGCCTGGCCTCCACCCTTGGCCTCCGTCTCACCTGCCCAGCCATTTCCACGGAAACACAATGATGCCGTGACATCATCCAGTCATCTGGGCAGTCAAAGAGCAGCCCATTTCTCTGGCTTGGGCAGGGAAGGGTAAAGGGGGAGGGGAGGGCATGGCTTCTGTGGGTGAAGATTTAGAACCTCTTGAAGAGGTCATTAGCTCTTAATAAATCACCAATAACTGCATGAATATTTAAATCTTACTAGAAAAAAATACGGTGGGCTTAGCGGGTCTCCCTGTGTGGGTATTTATGGCTATCAGGCTGGAATATATAAAAGTGGGTATCGGGCTGATTGAACTGCTGTTATCACTGCAGCTAATTGGGTAACTGGGAGTGAGAGACGCTATCAGCAGATATAAATTACATACAGTAAACCAAGGACATTAACTGAGGGTTTATTATCAATTATCTCTGTGCTTGTTCCCCTTAAAACGAACTTTAAGTATATTAACGAGAAAATTTACAGGTCTTAATGAATTGAGGGTAATGTGAGAATGCTCAGGGCCCCCCGTCCTGGCAGCCTGGGGCAAGCAGCAGCCTGTTCCCAGGACAGGGCTGGGGGTCAGCAAGCTGGGCTACATATGCCTACACAAAGCCAAACCCCACTCTGCTGCCTGGACCAGTGGAGACAGACTGTCCCTGAGGCCACCCTGCCCCTCTCCCAATGTCCACCCCAGAGAGAGACACTGGGTGAAAATTGGGCAGTTTCAGCCAAGCATCTTCTCATCCAGTAAAGACCCACCAGGCCCTGGATCCAGCTGCTGGGTGCAGGGAATCGGCCAGAGTTCGTCTTCAGTAACCGTGGATAAAGCAGACCTTCTTCTACCCCCGAACCGTAACGTGGGCACAGCCATCAGAGCGGCACAAATGGACTGAGAAGGGGGATGGGAGGGTGAGGAGGGACGTGTGGCTCTCTCATCCTTCCAGGCTTGGTGGGGGTGCTCCCTGTGGAAGCTCTGGGAGGGCAGAGCATGTGTGTAGCCTGCGTCCATCCTGCTCCCAAGCACGTCCTCCCCTGCTGAGATGCGCTCTAGCCGCTCGGAGCAGCCCACAGGGCGGCTCGCGTCAAGGTCATCATGACCTCTTTCTGGACCAGTTCACCACCCAGCAGCCCCACTTCCTTCCAGCTCTCCATGCTAAGACCATGACTGTTCTTGCAGGTCCCCTCAGCCTCTCCCATCACTGCGTATGTGCCAGGCCCTGGGCAGCAGCTTCGATTCACCATGCAGGGCAAAGCATGTCTGGCTCACTTGTGGAACACAGATACTGGCTAGACCATCAGAGCCATTTGTCCAAGGTTACAATCTGTAGCCAGAGTTTGGCCAGAGAAGCACTGGTGGCATGAGCACATAACTGGGGGCCTGACCTCAGGCGTCCAGGAGGGCTTCCTGGAGGCAGTGCTGCCAAGCTTTATAAGATGCCTGAGTGGTCCAGGGCTCTCCAAGGAGGCCTATCTGTCCTCCATCAGTGACAAGAAAACATTCATTGGAGGTGGGACACAATTATAAGAGAGACTTTACCTAACAAAAGCAATCAATGTAGCCTAATTCTTTGTATCCTCAATGAATCCCAAACAAAAAAAAGAAAAAAGAAAAGAAAACCATTCATTGGACAGAAGTCCTCCCAACCTTCCTGGTCTAGGTCCCTTTTCTCTTTTCCCCTCCCTGCTCATTTCTGGCTTCCACCTCCACTAGCCACTGAAACTCTTTTTCCCATTTGCCAAAAGACCCCTGTGTTTCTAGTTCCAGAGTCTCGCCCCAGACTTCAGGGTTCTTCTGGAATCCCCCCTCCCTCCTGTTCTGCTCTGCTCTCCACTCTCTCTGGGAGAACATCAGTTTTCAACAAGGATCTCAGGACACAAGACTCCCCAGTCCTCATTGCAGGTTCCCCAGGCCTATTTCTGCAGGACGTTTCCTCTCAGTCATCAGTTGTCGTTACCCTAAAGGACCAGCTCCCCATGCAGACAGCATTGTCACCATTCCATCTGGAAACCTGCTGAATGTGGCTCATCCATCTTTTTCTCCTGTCCCTTTGGATGTCCCAGCCACTGCCCCTTTAACTCACCATCTAGCACCCCCCGACCCTGTTCTCCCTGCACTCCAAGCTTAGTCCTGTCTCAGGGCCTTTGTGCTACTGTTCCTTCTGCCCAGGATGCTGTTCCCACTGGTGCTGTAGCTCACTTCACATCATCTGGATCTTAGCTCACAGCATCTCCTCAAAGAGGCTTCCCTACATGCCACATCTCAATAGTGCCCCTGTCACATTGGTGCTCACCCCTTCTGGTAGGTTCCCTGATAGACTTGTCTCTTTGTTGTCTATCTTCCTAGAACTGGAAAGGAAGCTCCGGGGTCAGAGAGCCTGTCTCATCCAACTGGAATGGGGTCTGGCACACTGCAGGTTCTCGATATATATTTCTGAATGGAGGAATACATACATTTCTGGAGGGCCTGCTGTGCCAGCCCTGAGTCCCTGGCTGTAGGGGGTCTGTAGGGTGCTCACCACTGAACAGGGAAAACGGGCAGGCCCAGAATGCAGCATATAAGCCCTGCCTTGGGGCCTGAGGGAACAGGCTGAGGACGGGAGGGGTGGTAGGGAAGGGCATTCCAGGCTGGTGAACAGCATAAGCAAAGCATTTGAAGCGGGACATATCCAGTGGCAGCATGGGTTGGATTAGAACAGCTTTGGATCTGTGCCAGGATGCCGAACATGGGGAGCAGGGAAGGCAGGAGACCAGAGCAGGGCCGAAGGAACCAGAGAGCATTAGAAAGATGGCTGCGTGGTTGGGGTGGGGGCTACCATCACCAGTGCAGAGGGAGCTGGCTGACCTGGTGCAGGCCACTGGAGAGGGGAACGGATGTGAAGAGTGTCTTGGGGGCAGGGCATGGAGGGTCCCCATCCTGGCTGGCAGGCAGGCAGGGCAGGGAGCAGAAGATGACTCTGTCATTTCCTGCCTGGTTGCCTGAGTAGATGGCAGTGCAGCCAGGCATAAATAACTACAAAAGCTGTGGCCTACTGCTCACTAGGAGAAAAGCACCGATCTTGCCCTCTGGCAAGGTGGGGCTCTTCCAGCATAGGTGGGGCATCAGCCCACCATGCCACAGACCCAACAGTGTAATGGTTTCTGCCTGTAGAGAGCACTGGGCAGGGAGTCTGTGGCTGGCATCGAGGTCTGACTGCTGTGATTCCGCACAAGCAGAGCTGGTCTTGGGGTAAGTTGCTGAGCCATAGCCCTGTGAGGGGCCTCTGTTGCAACTGGAACAATAGGAGGGCAGGCTGGCTTTTGAGGAGGCTGCAACCGCTGGTCCATAGGCCCCCCTATATGTGCTTTGTAGGTCTAAACAAACTTTTATTTATTTTTACGTTTTGAGACAGAGTCTCAAGCTGTTGCCCTGGGTAGAGTACTGTGGCGTCATAGCTCACAGTAACCTCCAACTCTTGGGCTCAAGTGATCCTCTTGCCTCAGTTTTTCTATTTTAGTAGAGATGGGGTCTTGCTATTTTACTCAGGCTGGTCTTGAGCTCAAGCTATCCACCTGCCTCAGCCTCCCAGAGTGCAAGGATTACAGATGTGAGCCACCGCATCTGGCTAAACCCACTTTTAAAGACCAGGAAGTTTCACATAAACATTGGTTTTCCACTCCTATTGAATAATCAGAAGCTAAGGTTGTATCAGGCCCATGCTCCCCTGAGCCACAGTTGGCTGCACATTTCAGGAGTGGCACAGTTCACCTAAATCCTGCTGGTCCCTACCCCCCTGACCTGCTAGAACCAGTGGGTGCCTCCATGTGGCCTGCTCCATGCTATGAACTATGCTCTGCTCGGATTGTCCCCAATGTCCCTTCTAGCTCAGTCTGGAAACTGCTCCTACTGCTATGGGTAGAAATAAACCCCTTCTGGCCTCTCATTCCCTGGTGCAAGCTGGGCACAGGAAAACCCAGGAGACTAGAGCAAGGCCCAAAACTGGCACACACTCGTGTCCTACCCTGTGAATCCAGCAGAGGGGAACTCCAGGGCGTCCCACCAAGAGAGCCCCAGTGGCCAGTGGGATCCCAGGACCAAGTGGTCTCTCTAGCTCTCTCGGGGAATCAAACAAGGCCTGGGCTTCTGATCTGTCCCTTGAGACACACAGCAGCTTGAATGTGAGTTTAGTTATAGCTTTTATTTTAAAAAAACTTTTATCCCCCACCCCAGTATATAGCTCCATTTGCTTAAATCTCTTCTTCTCCTCTCTCCAGGCCTCAAGGCACCTCTCCCTCCCTTGCCTCCTGTCTCTGTAAATAAGCCTCTCCTCTGTGCCTATAATTAGCCCAAAGTAGAATAATTCATAATAAACTTTATTTCTTGTGGCATCTTTCTTGCTAATGTGTTGCTGAGCACCTCACAGGATCTGAGGAGGGAAACGGCCCAAAGCCCTGCCTCCGCACTCTGGGAGTCAGTCAACAACATCGGGAGCCCAGGTTGGGCCAGGATGGCCCATCATGAACCACACTGAGCAGAGTGTGAGCACCAGGCATGGCCATGTGGTCAGGGACGTAAAGGGCCAGAACAGAGAAACTTTGGTGAATGATGATAATGCAGCAGTAATAACGACAGCAGCTGATGCTTATTTTATGCCTCTGCTTCTGATATTAAAGTATCAGGATTTTTAAAAATATAAAATAAAATTCATCCTCTTTACATTGACACTTTTTGATGAATTTTGACAAATTGTCTGCACCTCTACCATAAGATATAGAACAGCTTCATTCTCCCAAAAAGTTCCCTCGAGCCTCTTTGCCATGAGGTCCTCCTAACCCCCTTCCCCCACAATCACTGATCTACTTTCTGTTGCTATAGTTTTGCCTTTTCTAGAATATTATAGAAATGGAATTATAGAGTATGCATCTTTTGTGCCAGGCTTCTTTCACTCAGCACAATGATTTCGAGGTTCACCTCTGTGGTTCTTTGACCTGTCCTTGGCTCCTTTCCACAGCTGAGCAATGTTCTATTGTATAAATGTATCTCAGTGTGTTTATCCAGTCACCAGGGTTGTACTCAGATTTTTGTGATTATAAATAAACAAGGCTGCTGAGAACTTTCACATACAGGTTTTTAGAGGACACGCATCTTTATTTCTCTTGGGAGTGGGCTTGCAAGAGCATATAGTAAGTATACATTTAACTTGATAAGAAATTCTGTCTTTGTTGTATGTAGTACATATATCTCTTACATTTCACTTAATTCTCTCAACAACTTCATGGACTAGGTACTATCATTATCCACATTTTACAGGTGACAAACTGAAGTACAGACAGGTTCAGTAACTTGCCAAAGGTCACACAGCTAGACAGGTCTGGCTCCAATCTACGCCCAAAGTCTTCTGCTATGCTGCAGTTTGCAGCTCTTCTAGGCTGACTCTGATCTGGAAGCCAAGAGTCAAGTCTGAGTTTCCAGCTCCACCTGGCCAGCTGTGTGCCACACAATCCCTCAGATTCTGGCACACCCCTGTCTGCAAATGGCACCCACAATTGTCTACATCACTGAGCAGCTCTGTGGCCTGAAGGAAATAAATGAGAGCAGACATTTGATGCCCCCTACAACTTTAACTCGTGATCGTTACTGCGTGTTCCTGACCCTGGGACCTCAGAGGAGATGAGAACAGTTTCTGACACTCCCATTGCCTGATACTCCATGCATAACCAAGTCACACTGCACCCATTCAATGTCAAGGCATTTGTCCCCCTCTCTCTGGTGAAGGAGGTGGATGGAATTTTCCAATGAGGAAAACAAAGCCCAGACACACACAGTGAAGAAATCAGATGGAAGCACCAGCCAGCCCTCCCCCTTCAGGGCCGGGGGTGGCAGTTGGGTACCTGTGAGGAGGGGAGTGGAAATCTTGCCTCAGAACCCACCTGTGCCACCTTCCTTTCTAGGGCTATCAGCATGGGGTCATGGGAGCAGCCTCCCTATCACCTGGTTCCATTTGTCTCACTACAAAATGAAGCTCCTCTGAAGTTTGCCTGGGCTTAATAAGTCTCCTCGGTTGGTGATTTAGAAGAAGGTCCCCAGGGTTGCCTGGGCTGAGGATGGGTGTGTGGGAGCCTCCCTTTTGTCTTGCCCATTAGCTACTTCTAGGAATTGCTTACAGGGGATGGAGGATCCTCTCTTGACCGTCATATGAGCCCTTTGTCACCCTGAACTCTGCTCTGGACAGCAGCTCCTGGGTAGGGTGAGGGTTCCTCTCACAGGGAGAAGGAGCTAAGGAGACAGCCCCTTGGGAAGCCTACCTTGTTAAGCCTACTTTGTTATTAAAGCAGGAGAAAGAAAGAGAAAAGTGCTGACGTGAGCACTGCCTCATTTGGGGAAGCTGAAAGGCTCACTGGTGGGAGTGAATAATGGCTCTGGCGCCTGGCCCGTCCCCCATCCCTGCGCCCCGTCACAGCTGTCCCCGTGCCTCTGACACTCCTCCCTCTGACACTCAGCTCCATTCTCCTCTCCCCTAGGCAGCGGGCTCCTCACCAGTCCCTCCTCTCTCTCCCAACTCTCCCCACCCTGGCTGACCCCAGAGAGGCCTGAAGAAAGTCAACACTTTGAGGAGAAAGGGGGGGACTGGGAAGTCATGGTAGGAGGAGGAGCTTGGGTGCTGCCTGCTTCTATCTTAGCTTCTAGCATCTGCTCTTCCAGAACCTCCAGTAACCTCGAAGTCCCTCCACTCTCAGGATAGATCACCTCCAAGCACGTCCTTGGCCTTCCTGTCACAAGCGGACTGGCCCTGATAGGGTAGATTCAGGGGCAAGGATCCTACTTGCAGATGGGGCAAGTCCAGACTTTACTGAGGTGGAAGGCAGGAGACAGCCTAGGCCATATGTCCTGGGCTGTAGGGACAGCCCTGGGACTGCCCCACCAGTGGTCTTCCTGGCCTGCCTGGGGCTCAGCAGTGCTATTATCCCACCTCACTGAGCCGATGTGACAGCAGCCATGCATTACCCAGGCCCCAGCCGACATGCCCTGGGAGGCATGTCCATTCTCTTCACTGCCTGCAGGTCAGAGACCTTGTTGCCACAAACCTCTGGGTTTCCTGCTTTCAGTCCATCCTCTTCTGAAGCCCTTGTGGTGGAGCAACCTTGGGTCCTCCCCTCACCACCTTCCCAGCTCATCCACTTCTGCTCAGTGCTATCTGGAGAGCATGTGCTAGGTGCTTTGGAGCTTGGGGCCTTAAGGCCCGGCAAGAGGACAGATAATCAAAGAAGGTGAATATGACTCTCAGAGAGGAGTGATGGGGGTCGGGTCTGGAAGGCAGCAGCATTTAAGAAGGACCTTGAAGGCGGTGTAGGGCATCAGCAGGTGGGATGGCAGGCAGGGCATGGCAGGCAGAGACCTGCAGGCACAAAAGCACAGAAGCAGGCGAGGAAACAGCATGCCCCATGTTGGACGCCTCTTGACTGCCTCCTCAGCCTCCACCTCCCCTTCCCCGTAAACAACAGCCCCATTTTCTTTAGGGATCCACTGATGTTCCGTACTCTGCCATGTGGTTTGAGTAGAAATGACTCTCCTCCCCACTAGCTTGAGGGGTGGGCCCTGATTGGCTTAACCCAGTTATATCAGCCTGGGCTGTGGTGACTGATTTAAGATGGGCAGGTGAGTAGTCAAAGAGTTCCCAATAGACATTCACTAGGAATTTTTAAGAGCGAAGGCTTCTTTCCCCCACATGACGTGGGGTGAGGTTGTAGGAGCTGCTCTGATGCAGTCGTCTTGGTACTGACTGAGGTAGAGAGGGTGTGGAGAGGCCAGAGAACGCCCTGAGGAGACCAAGGATGTAACCAACGCCAGAGAGGACAGAGCAGAGAAGTAGCCAGAGCAATTCCAGAGTGGCACTGTTCAAGCCAGTGTACCAAGCTTTGCCGGAAGTCTGCCATGCCTTTTGGCTTTTCAGTTATAAGGGTCAATAATATCCACTTACTATGTAAGCCGATATGAGTTAAGTTTTCTGTCATATTGCAACCAAAAGATTCTTAACTGAGAATCTAGTTTAGTTGGAGTGAAGAGAGGTAAGAAGATAAGGCCAGCAAGACACAGCAGGAACATTTTACCAAGGGACTTGAATGACAGGCTGGGGAACTGCTACTTATTTCTATAGACATTGGGGAAACAATTGAAGGCTTTTTAGCTTCCTAGAATCCCAAAATACCAACTGGAAATACCAGTCCCTATTTCCATCTCTCCACCTTCCTCACACCAGAATTAAGCAACAGAGTTTCTTGAGTTTGCAAGAAATCATAATCTGTTCACATGCGATGGTTCTACAGGCCGCTTTGCTTGGAACAAGTTCGGAGAATTTCAGTGGAAGCCTATGGGGTGAGAATCCCCATCCTGAAGAATGGAGGCTCCACAAGGCAAGTATTTGACCTTTCCCTTCAGTAATACATCTATCGTTGTTTGCAAAACAGTGACTGGCAATAGCAGGTGCTCAATAAATTTTTCTTTGCAAATGGAAAAATAAGTTCTCCAGAGGTCTCCAGGGGTGGTGGTGGGGAACTCTATAAGGTTAGCGAGATAGGAAGCAGAGCTGGGAAAGGCGTAGGCCCAAACGCATGGGGGCTGTCCTTGGTGCTGAAAGAGCTCTGCGTCTGGACCGCTATCCGTAGTGCTGAAACAGAGTGCCCAGCTAGATACACAGCCCAACCGTGGAGACTTGGAAAGGGCCCAAAGCATCTTAGGAGGAATAGTGGGGAAGCACACTCTATAACCTTGCCTCCCTGCTAATCCCCAATCCCTTAAGACCTTCTGCCCAAGACAGATAACCTGGCACACACCCAAGCATGCTTGTTTCCTGATTGTGACCCTGTCCCTAGTGTGGATATCAGTCCATACTTGGGTACTCAAGTTCTCCAGGGTGTGGGCCCCTGAAGGGCTTGAACGTCAGCTCCAATTCAACCAGCCTCTGCTAGGGACCCTGGGAGAATAATCCAGGCAGAGACAGGCCCTGGGCAGTCAGCCACAGAGAGGGGTTGCAAGCCAACAGCATTCACTGGAGGGTCTGGCAGGAGATTCCAGTCCTCACTGGCTCATAGGCACTGCCAGGCAAGGTGCCTGTGCTAGCAAAGTGTACACAGAGGGAGGGGTGGCTGCTCGGCAGTTGCAGGTGAGATGGAAGAAGCAAGCTCCAGATAGAAGTTGGCACTGTCAGAGTGGAGACCTGGGAGTGGACTGGGGGACTCCATGGAATGGTGTTTAAGGGGGAGGTTTGGAAGCAGCAACAGGGTGAGCAACTGGGGTGGGAGGAAAGGCAATTTCAGAGAAGAGATGGGCTGGTGAGAGGGGAGGCATCCTCATCAGACTGGGATAATCTGCTCCTAAATATAGACTCGCACATATACAGAAACAGGGTTATCAGGTTGTCACGTCTGGCCTAGGCGTTTGGCTCTGGTGGGGACTTCCTCTCTGACATCACCCTCCCAGGGCAGAGGCTTCCTAGCATTCTAATTTTGCCCAAAACTACTCTGGCTCTGCCATCCTTGAATTTATCTAAACCTTTCTGGAAGCAATTTATATTTTTGGCCTGTATCACCTCTAGAGGAAATGATTTTCAAAGTTTATTCCCTGCTGAGTGCAGCAGGCTTTCCTGTTACTGGTTTAAAACTTACCTCTCCTGAGCTTTGCTGGGGGCCAGAAGTGGGGAGAGGTTCATCCCGTCAGGTGGGGATTCCATGGAGGAGCCCAAGTCCCCTTCTCTATGCCCTTCTGATATTTTAGATTTCCACCACATTCCCTCTCAGCCTGTCCGAGGCTGTCCCAGGTGGGCCAGTCTGATTTTATATGATAGTTCCCTTCTTATACAGCCCTCTCAGTAACAACCCCTGAGTGTCGCGCTGAACTTCATAGTCAGTTACCTCCACCCTGTTTTCTGTGTGAGCTCTCAGTTGCTCTCCTATCCACGTGAAGCAGGCCCCCAGGGGTCATTACCTGCGTTTCACAGATGTGCAAACTGAGGGGATAAATTATACCCGGAACACACAAGTGGGTCACAGGCTATTATACACCCTAAGGCGGGTCACCACGAGCACACCAAATTGTTGGATTCAGGAATCTCTTCCTCACCTGCTGGGAGAAGGGAACATCTGTGGCTTGTTTCAAACTCCCTTCCCCATCCGTCCAGTCTGATGTTGCCCTTCTGGGTCTCACTTTAGGAAAGAAACTCCAAATACTTTCCCCCAGAACCCACTCACATCATTCTCCCCAAACTGAAACCCGCTGGCCATTCTCTGCCTAGCCTACCGCCTTTCAAGATAAAAGATCTTCCTAAAGCTTATGCTTCACCAGCTTGGCACTTTACTACCACCCAGGAGAGTTTTAGATTTAACTGCAAATGTGAAGATACGTTCTCTTCCAGGTCTTTTATTTAAATGTTAAAAAAAAAAAAAAAGATTATCTCCAATTCTTGCCTGCGCTCATCTCTCTCACTTCCTTATCCAGAACACTGTTTATTTCACTCAGACCCTGTGTCTCCTTTCTTTGTCAGCTCCTTATCAATGAGAAAACAGTTGCTTCTAATTCCAGATGAATCCATTTTTAAGACACACTTACGCATGGTACCCACAGCCCAGAGCACTCAGGATATACACACATAATCGTAGGGGACACACACACACACCCTTTATCAAAGGCGTCCATTTAGACAGACACTGGCACCTTTGCACTTGTGCTCAGGTGCACAAGTCTTCACACCCACACCCACACTTGCCTCCACATGCACTTCCATACCTGTACCTCACAGAGGTTCAGAGTTGCCCTTTGGAGAGCCCAGTGATTTCATATTTGACTGACAGGGACAGGATGGAGCCAGGCAGGGCAGGCCAACACGGGGGGGTAATGGATCAGAGCATCTGGAGTATGATGGAGCATCCAGAGCATCTGGAACTCTTGGGAAGGAATCAGAGGATTCCAGCGTGATTAGAGAAGCCCAGATGAGGACCTTGGCCAGCCATGGGCAGAGGGCCCAGAAAGCTGTCTAGAAACCCCCACCTGGGAGACGCACACACTGGCCTGGGCAGGTGGCCCTGAGCCCCCAGGGCTGGCTTTCAAGGGTGGGCATCCCTGCTTTCCAAGCACACAGCAAGGTCACTTTCACCCATGGGCACACACTTCCTCAGTCACACCAATGCCCATGTTCACCTACAGGTGAACAAGCCAGCTCCTGGCCAGAGGACCCAAGTCCTAGGCTCATGCAATGTGTGAGAACACCTGCACGAGCCCCAAGAAGCCACCCTGAGACTGCTCTCTCCCTGGCTAGGCTGCCTGCAGAGGGTGGGAGTTGCCCACAATGCTAGGAATTCTGAACACTTTCATGCTACCGAAATCCCAAAGAAGTGGTGACTCATAGGCCAAAGAGCCATAGAAGCCTACCCAGGAACCCTGCACTCCCATCTACCTCTCACACTCAATTCTGCCTTGGGGCTGCATGCTGGCACGTCTTCCCTGGTCACCTGGCAGAGGTGGGGCCTGCCAGCCGCTCTGGCCCAGCTATGGAGGTTGGGGTTGGTCCCTGCAGGAGCCCCAGCAGTGGCTCCTCAGAACTGCCACACTGAATTGTAATCAGGGACACCATCTCCTCGCACTGGGGGCAGCTTCTCCATAGGAGGGTGGAGGTAAAGTGGGTTCATACTCAGAAGGGACACAGGTAAAAAAAGAGAGAGAGAAGGGATGGGGGAGAAAGGAACCTGCAGAGAGTAAGAGGGAGGCTGAAGAGCACCTGCACTGCTGGATAAATACATCTTTTAGCCAACGCACCCTGCACCCTTCTGCATCTGTCCTGCTGCTTGGGAGATCTGAAATCAGATCCCTCTTGCTCTCTTTTTTGTCCTCTCCTGGCATTTTTCTTCCCCTTCGGGTCCTCAGAGGAAAAAGACTCCATAGAACGATCCTTAAATGAATGGCCCCTCCCAGGCCCTGGGGAATATATTAGAGCTCTAAAGTGATGACCGAGATGGAGGAAGTAATCCAGAGAAGACAGGGAGACGTATCAGGCCGGCTGGGCTGCTAATGCAAACCATGCATCTCGGCATGCCGGGGAGCTGGGAGCCACTTCTCACCTGCAGACAGGACAGGGACAGAGAGGAGGAGAGAGGAGGGGACCCCGCCTCAGCTCCTCCTTTGTTCTTTTCTGCACTCCCACAGCGTGTAATTATTTCATTTCTTCATTTGTTCACTGGTGTGCTGCCATCTTCTCCACTAGGATATCAGCTCCGTGAGGCCACATGTGCAGCTCCCCCTACCCCAGCTTCCGGCATCCCCAGTGCCCAGCACAGAGATGGAGGTTAACAAACCTTTGCTGAAGACGTGAGTTGATGAATGAAAGAATGAGTGGCTGAATGAATGAACTAATGAGCAAAGCCATCGGGGCCGACTCCCAGGCTGCACTCAAGCCTGTCTAGGAGAAGAAACCAGGCTCCCAAGACCCTAGAGAGTTGCATCCCCACCCCAGGCCTGGGCAAACGCTTAAAGAGACTCTTGAGTTGGGATCCTCTGTACCAAGAACCAAGGGGTTCTTGCTGTTTTCTGACCTCAGCCAGCAGTTCTGGTTTCAAGAGTGGCCACCATGTGCCAGTCTAGGGCTTGGCACTGGTAGGGAAGGGAGGGAGGACATAAAAAAGGTATGAGCCTTCGGAGGGGCCAGTAGTATAAGCTCCGACTCCTCCTCTGCCCAAGAGGTGACCCAGCCCTGGCCATCCACCTTCTCTTCAGCTCTGGCCTCTGTCCCTGCCTCCACCCATCCCCTTCCATTGCCTCATCCAGCTCCATCTGGATCACTCTGATTCCCTCTCGCCCATCTACCTTCCACTGGCTACTGTGATCCTTCTAAAACCCAGATCTGATTACGTTGCTTTCCTGATTTAAAATTTTCGGCAGCTCCCTACCATCTGTAGAATGGCTCAAAACTCCTCGAGATGGCATTGAAGGCCTTGTATAATGTGGACCTAACCCATCTTCCCAGCCTGAGCTTCACCATCATTACATGGTAATAGGTGTGACAGTAGCTCAGGGGACCTGAATTCTCACCACACGCTGATCCTAAGCTACACAGTGTGGGCTCATTTGGTCCTCTCACCAGAGGGGACAGGTGATCGCTGTCCCCATTTTACAGATGAGGCAAATGAGGCAGTTAAGTGATTTGTTCCAGGTTGAACAGCAATAGTAGCAACAAGAATTACTGAGGGAGCTAAGAGACTGGGCCTGGATTCTGTTCCTGGCACTGTCCTATGCATGTCATAAGTGTCACCTCACTGAGTTCTCACCTCAGCCCTTTGAAATCAGACTACCAGCCAAACACCCTCCACACCCCCGTCATCACATCTGTAGAATGGGAGCATAATAACTGCACCTCCCCAAATCTCTGCAGTAAGACTTCAAAGAGAAGGTGGGTGAAAATGCTCAGGAGGAAACAGGATCTGTTCCCGAACAGGAATGCGCCACAGTGGGCTTTGGTGGGTGCAGTGGTGGGGCTGGCAGGGCTGAGGGTAGGACAGAGGATAACCTCAGCCAGGGAGCAGTGGGCAGCGCCAGGCCTTGGGAGGTGGGAATAGTCGGGGAGGACTCCAAGATGGAGCGCAATAGCGGAGTAGTGGGGAGAGGGCTTGCTCAGAGGGAACTAGTCCCAGTACCCCTTCCAAGGAATAGAAAGAGGGGTCCACCCAAGGTTCACCCCTCAAAGAAATGGAGCCTCCAGACACACTTGCATGTGTGCTGGTCTCCTGTGCTAAGAAGGCATATGTCCCTGCTGGGTCAGATGGAAATGATGGACAGAGGGGTGCCCAGACCCCCCGGCATTGGAGCCCTGGCCCCAGGGACAGGGAGAGGGAGGCCCTGGGGGCTCCATACCAGCTAACTGGGTTGCCAGCTGCAGCCCCGTAAATCGTGCCCTGGCCCAGGCTGGCAGTCCATTAACATGAAAGATTTTATCACACTTTACAACCTCCCTGTCTTGTATGGCGACAGCAGGTAATTAAAACAATAATTGTTTTCTGATGTTGCTTCTGCTGAACGATAAAAGCTTCTAGTTATTTTCCTTCCACTGGGGTGGGTGGGGGAGGGTGGATCTGGGGCAGGGAGGTAGGGTGCAGGGCCACAGATGTTTGGGAGGCACAGAAGGATGAGGAAGGGCCTCCTGCGTGGCCACCACAGACAGAGGCTTGGAGAGAGAAGCCTGATTCTTGCCGGCAGAGGTCTGGTCACATCCATCACACACAGACACATGGGTCAGTACACAGGCAGGTACATGCCACGCATGCGCACTGTGGAGGCACGTTCTTTATGCCTAGACTTTAACGCACCATGAGCTGCTCTAGAGAGGACAGCCCTGCTCGGGAGCACCTGACAGGTTAGGAAGGGTCTTCAACTAAGAATACCAGCAGCAGCTGAGTCTGGAGGAGCCGGTCTGTCCAAAGTCCTACGGGTCCTCACAGTAGCTCTCATGGCATGCAGGGAAAGAGGCTGTGAAGAGTGGGGGTGATGGGAAAAGGAGGGGGTGGGGCCCATGAGCCACACCACAGGTGGCTGACCTGGAAGGTCTAGTGTCCCTCAAGTCCCAGAGGGAGCTTGACTCAAGGATGATAGAATGCCCGGCATGGTGAGGGGTCTTCTGTGCCCCCTGAGGAATCATCCACCCTCCCTCTCATGAGCCTTCATCATGCACTGATCCACCAACCACCCATCCGCCCACCCACTCATGAGCCGTGAGTTTGAGCAGGCCACAGTCCCTGCCCTCCACAAGCTTGTGCTCTAATGGGGGAAATGAGCAGAAAATAAAGAAGCCAATGAGTCCATAAAAAAAAGTCACCTCTGACCCTGGCAAACTCCATGAAGAAGATAAAGCAGAGGGAAGGCTGTTACCTGAGGTTTAGGCCCTCTGAGGAGGTGACATTTGAGTGAGGCTAAATGACACGCAGAAGCCAGGGCAAGATGCAAGGCTGAGGCTTCTGGGCTCCAGGAGATTCCACTGTCTGGTCCTGCACTCTGTCTGTTCTTTGCCCCCTCTGGCCCCATGGCCAACAGGCCTGGGGTGGGCACACACAGTGGGCGTGGAGTGGTGACAGGTTGCACTGGGGCTCTCAAATGACATCCCATCTGGGGGCTCCCTTACCCCACCCTCACTGTCCCCCAAGCCAGCAGCAAATCACACTGCTGGTTTAAAACAAATACTTCTTAATCACCTAAAATTGAAATGATTTCATGTGAAATGTTAATGTATTCGGAATCATAGGCATGAACTGCGTCTGACAAATTAGCACCCAGCCTGCCGCATTGTTTGTAACTACATTTATCCTAGTGAGGAGACACACACAAAACGGAGCGGGGGGTGGAGAGGGCAGAGGGGTAAAGAGGCAGCTCCCAGGTGGGAGTATGTGTAGAGGAGGGTCAGGAGGAGGAAAGTCAGGGTGACTGGGGAAACCAGGCGAGAGGGTACAGTGCCACCCAGACCCACCCTACCAGCTAGTCCTGACCCTGCCTCTGGCGGCTGGCTGCCCAGGCCCTTGACCCACCCTTTGATCCAAACCTGGCCCAGGAGACCTATGCCAGGCAGAGCCGGCTGGGCTGTGGGCAGGCTGCGTGTAGAATCTGACACCAGCAAAACAGACCAAGAGACGAGAAAAAACAATTTTTTCAAGAATTTAATATTTCAAAAATAAGCATCAGGGCTCGGCGCCTGTGGCTCAACGGGCTAAGGCGCCAGCCACGTACACCTGAGCTAGCGGGTTCAAATCCAGCCCGGGCCCACCAAACAACAATGACACCTGCAACCAAAAAGTGGCTGGGCATTGTGGCGGGCGCCTGTAGTCCCAGCTACTTGGGAGGCGGAGGCAGGAGACTCGCTTGAGCCCCGGAATTGGAGGTTGCTGTGAGCTGTGATGCCACAGCACTCTATCCAGGGTGACAGCTTGAGGCCCTGTCTCAAAAAAAAAAAAAAAAAAGCATCAGGATATGGAGAAACTGGAACCCCCATGCATTGCTGGTGGTAACATAAAATAATGGAGTTGCTAAAGAAAATAGTTTGGCAGTTCCTCACAAAGTTCAACATAGAGTTACCACAAGACCCAACAATTCCACGTCTAGGGAAACACCCAAGAGAACTGAAGATGTGTTTAACGAATACTGGTCCACAAATGTTCACAGCGGCATCATTCACATCACCAAAAGGTAAACAACCAAACGTCTAGCAATGGATGGATAATCAAAATGCGGTACGTCCCCACAACAGTATATTATTTAGCCCTAAAAAGGCATGAAGCACTGATTCATGCCACAATAGGGAGGAACCCTGGGCACATTAATGCAAGTGAAAATAGCCAGACACTAAAGGCCACAAATTATATGATTCCACTTACGTGAAATAGCCATAATAGGCAAGTCCCTCCATAACAGGCAAGTCCGCAGGGACAGAAAGCGGGCTGGGGAGCTGGGAAAGGGAGTGAATGCTTAAATCACTGATGAAATGTTTTGGAAGCAGTCAGAGGTGACGGCAGCACAACACTGTAAATGCAATAAAGTCCCCCACTTCCCTGGACTTCCTGAAGCTTGTTTTACAAGTTAGTATTTGATTTTGGGAGATGGTGGGGATGGTCAGCACTGAGATCTTTCCAGGTAATTCTGAGGCTTCCAAAGGGGTGAGGTGGCCTACCTGGCCTCCCTCCTGCACCCTCCTGTACCCACCACCCCCACTCCTGCCCATGGTCCCAGGATCAGCAGTGTGAGAGCTCGGGCTGCTTGTTCTTCCCATTTCAGCAGCAGGGCAGGGGAGTGTGGCTGGCCCAGGTTTCATGCTGCAGACCCAGGCCTCCTGACATCCCTGGCCAGCTAACCCTATGAGATGTGCCCTCAGAGGGGCTCTCAGTTGCTCGGCTCTTCCCACTGTGCCTTTCTAGAAGCAGGAGTGGCTGTAATATATATGCATAAATGGACACGTCCACATTCCCTGTGCCCTGACCCTGACCCACAGGCCCTTTGGGGCACCCACAGCTGGCTCTTCCTATCATCCAGGTCTCAGCTCAAATGTCACCTCCTCAGAGAGGCCTTCCCTGACTCCTGTCTCACTGCTGCCCAACGCACTCCTGCATCCAGCTTACTCATGGTCATACACCCTCACCCTGTATCTGTGATGCCTAACACCATGCCTGACACACAGGAGATGCCCAATAATGCTTATTTAATGAGTGATGCACTATATCCACCTAGCCCTGTCCCTCATGCACCGTCTCTGTTTCTCCCAAAAGCCACCGTCTCTGTTTCTCCCAAAAGCTTGCTGGGGCCCTGGACCTTTTGCCCATTTTGTCTTCCATAGAGCTGGGCCTGGCACCTGGCTCTGCAATGGTAGCTGTGGGAAGTGGGGCACGTCACTCACCTCTGAGGAACTCACTGAGATCTTTGGTGCAAGTAGTTTGTAAACACTTTCCCCAAGTTTCTTCCAAAGCTTTCAGTGTATCAGGTGCCTTTTCTACCTCTGATGTCCTTCCACTCTCTGCAAATTCCAAATAGCTCCTGCATCCTACCTGCCTTGCTAATGTCAGCTTCTCCTGCACACCTGCTTCTGAGCACAGCCCCAGTGACTCCGCTTGCCTCTTCCATGCAGCCTTCCTCGGGGCTATCTCCTCTCCTTAAAATCTAAAACCCTCCTCAGACCCCCACTGCTCTCTCCTTGGCCTCCTTTAGACTCCTCACATTCATCCTTGAATCGTCCTTTTCTATCCCAACTGCAGCCGTTCCCCAATCACCCGCTTAGTATGGGATCCAAGCTCACAATGGGGTCCCTGACCAGCTCCTCATGAATGGGTCTCTCACCTCCACTTCCCACCCTGGCTGCCTTTCCAGGTGCAGTCCCGGTACTGTGGTACATAAAGGTTAAATATTTCCACCTGACGATGCCCCAGCATCTCAAACCTCATAGGTGAAATCCAAGGCCCCAAATGCAGGCTCCTAGAGCTGGAAGGTGGGGGAGGAGGGCACCCTGCACATGGCTTTAATACCCAACACTCACTGAGCACCGTCCCCAGGGTGGAGAATGCAGTCTCAGTGTGCTCCAGAAGTGGGGTGAGCCAGCCAGAGGGGACAGCTTGGGCAGTGGGTACACAGGCATTGGAGATACACTAGGTGGGGTACACAGGACAGGGGGTGTAACAGGGCAGTGGGACACATGGGTGGTGGGGCTGCACAGGCAGTGGGGGTACCTGCCTGCCGAGGTGGCAGTCAAAGTGGCTCACCCAGGACAACGGTCAGACTGTGCCCAGCTCAGATTTTGATTTTTTCAAGAGAATCTTAAAATATGGATTTTTATATAAATTCTCTAGTTTTTAGAATGTTATTTCTGCCACCTGGGGGCTGAATGCTCTATCCACTGCCACCTGGCTACCTCTGGATGGATGATTTGCTCACATCGTCATGTTTTAAACTCAAACAGGCATAACCCTGAAGTGGAAAGTTCTTAGATCAAGGGCAGGGTAGGCGGTTGGGGCAGATCTCAGGATTGAGATAAGCTGCAGGGACCAGAGCCTTGGAGCTTGGGCCACCAGGCCAGTCTCTTCCTGCGGCTTGTCTCCGATCTCCCTGTGCTTTGGCCTCACTCTGCTTTGCACTGGATACTCTCCATAGGAGGGGTAAGTGGTCCTGCCCTAAGTTCCCAGCCTGCCTCTTCACAGCTGCCAGAGAAGAGCAGAGAAAGTCTAGGCCGTAAAGTCACAGGGAGGATTCTGATTGGCTCATCCCAGGTCATGAGGCCAGCCTGGACCAATCACTGTGCCCAGGATCTCCCGGCCACCTGCCCTGGCTGGTTATGTGCTTTCCCCTGGGGAGGAGGGGGACATGTAATTGACAGGACCACGAGTGGGAGGTTGCCCAGGTCGGGTGGAGGTGTGGTGCACTAGGAAAATATTTTACCGCGAGTCCAAACAATGGGTAGCAGAGAAAACTACAAAACCCCACAAGATGGAGCCATCCCTCCGGAAAGCCCAGTTCCCAAAAGAGAAGAAACTTCTCAAGGCCAATTACTAGGACAGTGAAGTCCAAGTTGCTTCCAAAGGTCGTCCTTTCTCATTTATTATGTTGCCTGTCTGAGGCTACCTGCCCCCCCATCTGTGGTCTCCCTTATGGTCCAAGAGGGCCAAACTGTGTCACTGCCAGAGAGCTCACAGCCTGCGGAGGCTGCCCCTGACACTGCTTGTCAGGAAGGTCTTCCTCAGCCTCCTTTGGTCTCTTCCCTGCTGTGCTAACCCTACCCTTGAGAGCTACACAGAACAAAGCAAATCCACTTTCCCCTGACTGCCTTCAGTGCCCTAAATGAAACAGGACAGCTCCAGCCCCACCCTTACCTTTTGAGGACTTCTTTCAGATGACATGGCTTTAAATCTGTCCTTTGTTGCCCATGGCATCTGCCAGCCCTGACAACACTGTCAACTTTGCTTACCGTGGCCAGAGCTGGTTTTTGTTAGTGACCCAAGTGCCCTGTCCACACTCTGGACGCAGCCCGGCAGGGTGGAGCTCTGTGGGTGGAGCCTCTTGCTCCTTTGGCTGCTCCCCCAACCCAGCTCCCCATCTATTTTCTGTTTCTGACATCACTTCCCCAGGCTGGAGAGCTCTGAATCATGTTTGCCTCCTCCCCCTCCTGTACCCCCTACATGCAACATCCAGATGCGACATCTCCTCCTTTGCAGCCTCTCCCACATCCATCTCTCTCACTCCATCCTGCTCGCCACCGGGAAGGGAGGCTCCGTCATTTCTTGCCTGGATGGCCGCGGCAGCCTCCTGGCTGGTCTCCTTGCCTCCAGCCTCTCCCTGATCCCATCCGTCCTCCATGCACTGCCAGATTAATCTTCCTTAAACAATGCTCACTGCCTGTCACTCTCAGTGCAGAGATGTAGCCCTGTCACTTGCTGCCCCCCACAGGGCCTATCTGCTCCAGCCGGGCTGCAGGCCCCGTGGCTCCCCTGTCCAACGCTATCACCAGGGATGGTCTGTCCACTCTTCCTCCTCCGTTCACTGGCCAAATCCCACATGTGCCAAGGTCTCAGGCTGAGTCCCTCTTCTCTTCTGGCCTAAGGGCCCTCAGATCTCTGGGTAGGGAGAGGGGGTGGTCAGGGACCAGTCCTGAAGCCGCAGTCTAGCAGGTGGGTTGCCCTTGCCTGGCTAGTCTGGGCTTTCAAATGTTTCTGTGGCCCTTTGCCACCCAGGCCTTCCGGGCTGTCGGGAGTCAAACCTGGCCAAGTCACTCTGGTGACTCATCCTTCCCCATGTCAGCCTTCTTTCTCAAGCCCCCTCGTGAATGCTCATCACCCGAGAATAAGCACCTTCCCAAGATTCTAGACCTGCAGGCTTCTGCCCTTGATGCCAGTTTTGTTAACCAAAGATCCTACTGCCCCCCACACATACTTCAGGGCTGTGCCACAGAGGGAGGCTGAAAGGGAGTGCGCCCACCCCTGACAACATAGCCCACACTTGCAGAGCACCCACTGTGGGCTGGCACTGGGCTTCGTGTGCCATGTGGAAGGGCTCATTTAATCCTTGAACCCTCTGAGGTAGGGACCTTTCATTATCAATGTTTCCCAGACATTCAAGCACAGAGAGCTTAAATAACCTGCCTAAGTTCATCCAGTTTAGGATTCTAACCCATACCATCGGTTTCCAAGCCCTAGCTCTTAAGCATAGTCTTTGAGGGCCTAACTTGACTCTTTCCCATCTCAGCTCCCAAAGAGCCAGAAGGGAAGTTGCCCTCCCTGCCCAAGCCTGGGGAAGTCAACTGTCTTGCAGGAAAGGCCTAAGAAGCCTTTGTCCACTCTCTGCTTGTGGTCACTTAAAAGGGCTGGGAGTGACCTTAGTCAGGAGCATTGGAATATGAGGGCCACCTTATGCTGACTCAGGAGAGCCAAGCATTAAAATTTTGAGAATTTTCAAGCCAGTTGACATCACACTGATAGCTTCAAATAGGCCATGGTGGGAGTATTTACACCATTGAAATTGGCAAATCCACCTTCTCTCAGAGAGCCAATTGTAAAACATATATCAGGATACCACTGCTGGAGAGGGAATACTGACCACCCTTAGAAGGCATCCTGGCCTTTGGATGGTAGGTTTCAGGCAATTCACACCAAAGACAGGCCCCTGCTTAGAGCCAGGGATCTGATAGGGAAAGGGTCTTGGGAAGTCCAGGTAGGATTTGGAATTGGACCTCTCTCTGATTATATGATCTCAAAGGATCTGGAGGAAGAAGGTCTCTAGAAAAGTTGCCAGGGCAACTGTAAGACATCCAGGTAGGCTCAGATTCTGGCCAGACATGCCCAGCATGCGAAGATGGCCAGAAACAAAAGATAAAGCTTCAGCTGAAAGGCATGGACTAAATAAAGGACTACAGTGAGAAGGCTGGAGCACAGGTCCACTGAGGCACCTGGGAAATGCCTGAGCAGCACAGGGTGGGAAGGGCCCTGGAGGAGAAAGGCCAGGAGGGACTGAAAGCTGCTGTTGACTTCTAAGGAAGTAACAATGGGGGCTGCCATGGGGGCAGGAGAGGTGGAAGGTATAGCCTAATTGTTAGAAAAGGAAGAACGTTTGGCCTCATGAATATATCACTTAGGGATCTTTGAGTGTGAGCAACAGAAACAGATTCTCACAAATTTAAGAAAAAAAGGGAAAGTACTGGCAAGAGACTGAGTTGTTGAGAGAAGGAACAGAGGCTTAAAAAACAGTCTCTGAAGCAGGAAAGGAACAAGGACAGGAAAAATATTTCACTCCCTTGGTCCCTGCTACTGGGATGAAAGGGTCCCCAAAACACCTACTAAGACTGTATACAAGGGGAGAGGTCATGGGACCCTGGTGGGACACGGATTGAAGCTGGACAGATATGAACCCCACCAAATGTCTACTAGAGTAGTCACAGCCCAGGGAACTGGATGCAAACTCTAGGCCTGATTCTAGTAGAGCTTCTCAATCAGGGGCAGACGAGCAAAGTAAAGAGGGACACCAAGAGGCATGTTGGGATCCCCATGGACAGCAATACCAGACCAGCTTCCCTTTATTATAAGGTTACTGTTCTACTAGATTAGGAACAGACTGGAAACAGAGTGTCTGGATTTCAGCTAGGCACCTGCTCTTAGGCTCTTAGCACATTGAAGGGAATTCAAAACATGTTAAATAGCCAGCATTGTTTTCTAACACTGTGGATGAAATGGTGTTGGTCCAGACTCGGTCTTTACTTTTGAGCCACAGGCTGTCATTGGTGTTATTCAGCATGTTTACTAAATATTTGCCAGAGCATATTGATGGCATACTGGTTATATCTGAGGATGACTGTCCCCATTCCTTCTTGATGGACAAGAAGCTGAGGGAAACAGCACACAGCCTGAGTAATAGGACATTGGCATAGGTGTCTCAGGCCCAACCTCATCTGCCTAATCATAACCCCTGGCTGTGGCAATTGGCTCACACCCTGGCTGCAGACCTAAAGCTGAACCAAAGATGGACGACTGGGACGTGAATTGGGTGGGTGCAGGAAGAGATGCTTCCTGTCTCCCCACCAAGCCTAGGCCTCTTAGTATGTCTGTAGCTGTGGGAGCTCCTGGCAGCTGCCTTGGGACTTTGAGACGAGAGGTTATTGGAGAGTTGTGCCAAACCCCAGGAGCAGAAAGGAGGGACGGATCTTGGTCATGCTGTCTCCCTGAAAACAACCACGTCTGAAGCTAGAGCTAACCTTGACCTGTCAGTTACATGTGCCCTTAAATTCCATTTCTTTTCTTTTTCTTTCTTTTTTGAGACAGTCTCACTCTGTCACCCTAGAGAGTGCCATGGTGTCACAATTCACAGCAACCTCAAACTCCTGGCTCAAGTGATCCTCTTGCTTTAGCCTCCGGAGTAGCTGGGACTACATGTGCCTGCCGCAACACCCATCTAGTTTTTCTATTTTTAGTAGAGATGGGGTCTCACTCTTGCTCAGGTTGGTGTCAAACTTGAGTTCAAGCAATCTACCTGCCTCAGCCCCTGTGCCTAGAGGTTTTTTTTTTTCCCTTTCTGTTCTAGTAACTGCAGCAGACACACTTAGGACCCTATGCTTCTCCATGCTAGGCACTATAGCACAGTGTGATGAGCTCCTAGGACCTAGGAGGATGTAATTATTGGGCTGACACTCAGAGGCAGTTAACAAGTAGGGGGTGGGGAGAAAGCCTGGGAACCATGCTACATGAGGAACAGCTAGGAGGACTGGCGATGGCTGGCCTGGCAAGGGGCAGAGGCCACCAGGCAGGAGCCTGTCTTAAATAACTGAAAAAGGGGAAGCCATTCTATGCGGTCCCAGAAGGAAGGGCCAAGAACCATCTGGAGGAGCTGGCTGGGATAGATTCTACCTCATTATAAGAAAGTGGTTTTTAATAGTCCCTTTTGCAGGAAGATGTGTGGCCCAGGAAAGTCCCTTTGGTTTATATTTCAGGGCTACAGCTGAGGAAAGCCAACCTTCAGAGGACTTTCATAATCGAAGACTGGTGGTCTGGACAGTCTTTTTTTTTTTTTTTTCTTTAGAACAGTCCTGCTAAGGTTTAGAAAGTGTGAACACAGGGTGGGCTCAGGAGACAGATGCAGACGGGGTAAGGGCTCCAGGAGGTGAGAGAGTTAGCATAAGACAACACAGAGATCATGGTGTCCTGACTTGCTCCCATTAAGTCGATGGGGCACCAAGACCATGGGGCATCATACAAGGACCTGGCAGTAAGTAAAAGAGCCACATGGTTCAGGGTTTTGCTCCCCACAGGGTTGGCAAAGAGGGCGTCCAGTGGAGCTGTAATTGCCCAGTAAGGTCCCAGCTCTGCCACTTCCAGCAGTGTGACCTTGTCTGATACTTCAATGTCCTCATCTAATAAATGGCTAAACCCACCTACCTCATGGGCTGTGCTGAGGTTGTGATCAGACAATGCAGGCAGAGCCCAGTACTAGTCAGGATAACTACTACCACCAAGTTAATTAAGAATTAACAATGTGATAGTCTACAGCTCCCAAGGGCTCTTCCTTTTCCCCTGCACCAGAGTCTCACATCTTTAGCAGAAGAATGCGTTTCGGTGTCAAAGACCAGGACTGGGACACCTGCCTGCCCGGGACGGCCAGATTAAGTGCATGGAAGCCCCCAGCCTACCATAGGTATTAGGGCAAGAGGGGCGTTGTCTCCCCTTCCACAGCTGGGTTTCTCTGGAAGTCCCACACACCAGATTGCCACCAAGGCCCCGCGCTTATCCACACTCAGGGGGACCGAGACGGCGGGTAAGGGAGTGGGGGTGGCAGCTGGGCGCGAGAAACCGAGGAGGGGCGGAGGGGCCCGGAGGCTGGATGCCGGCTCCCCGGGGCGGCAGCCGAGCGCTCAGCCAGGAACTTGTTAACAGGCCCGGAACAAAGAGCCGATAATCCGGCGGGCGGCAGCGGGCAGGCTGGCGGGCGGAGGGATCCCGCCCCTTCCCAGGAGCGGCCGCCGGAGTTTACCGCGCATTAATTACCCCGCGTGGGGCGGGGACTGAGGCCGCCGGGCGCCCCTCCCCGAACCCGGGCCCGCGGGCTCGCTGCTAATCCCCTCGGCTGGGGCTCCCATTGGCTCGGGCACCTGCCGCCCCACGGCCGCTCACGTGCCCCGGCTCGCCGAGCTACCTTGACAACCGGGTGTGGGGCTCCGGGGGCTGGGGCTCGGGTCACGCGTCCTGGAGGCATCCGTGCCAGCAGTGCCTGGCACCTTTTTGGGGAGACGGCTGGAAACATACAGACCTGGAAAAAACCTGCGCCAATTAAGAAGGGGTAGAGTTTAATTGAGGTATACTCCCTTGAAGGCTCTTGGCCGGACCTGCTGGCTGTGGGGCGCTGGGAGTTCCACCTGCCACCCTGGATGGGGAGGTGTGGGCAGAGGTCGGATACAGTCTCCTTCCCCAAGGTCCCTGTAGCTTCCCTCAGATTAGGTCAAACATGACATACTCCCCTGGCCTTCTCCTGCACACCCCTGCTCCCCAATCTCAGCTACATATTTGCTTAGAGCTCAAGGTGACCCTGAACCTTCCAGATGGACACAGATCTGATGTGCAGGTGTGGGGAAGGTCCCGGCTCTGGGGTACCCACTAGACCGGGTGATGCTGGCCCTTGGTGCTCCCAGCAAGGCACACTCAGAGGGAGGGACTTCAGGGCCCCTCTCCCATCTAAATGGGACCTAAAACTTCCTCTTTGGGGTCTATTTTGGGAATAAGCAGCTGCCACTTCAGCCTCCCCAGACCTCTAAGCCTCTCTTCCTCTACCCAACCTCAAACAAGGCTGGGATGGCCCAGTCAACAGTCATACCAGGAGAGGGGGAGGGGATGTCTATATGCCTTGCGCCAGGCATGAAAAGGGATAGAGAAGCAGCCGACAGAACCTGTCCCCTATCCCAGAAAGAGAGTCTTACCTGGGGCCTCTGCCCTTCAACGTGGTCCTCCAGCACACTCTCTCCCACAATGACAGCCAAGGACTCCCCCATTTCCTCCAGGAGGGGATGGAACTGTGCTCTCTGTTATATCCATCATCAATTGCTATCATTTATCATTTATTTATCAGGATTGATGTGCATTGGTCCTCCTAGTCTGTACAACGACCCTATGAGGGGGGTTCTTTTATAAGTCTGATTTACAGACAAGGAAACTGAAAAAGTGCAGGGAGAAGCTGGACCCAGAGCCAGAACTCCGGTAAGAAAGGATGGGGGAGGGTTACTCACACTTAAGAACTGGCACTCCACTTACACCGTAGGCATTCCCCTTGTCTCACTCTAGTCCTGGTGCAAACCTGGGCTCCAGAGCTTACCAATTTGCTGGTTCCACCAGCTCCATCATGTGCCTGGGAGTCTGGCTCCTGGGGGTTAAAGGCTGCCTGGGTATCTGTAATCAGTGCCTGGGAAGAAGGTGGGCCTTGGCCACTGGCACCCTAACTTTCTGGGGACCGTGAGGAGGCCTGTTTCTGATATTGAGGGTATTCACCAGCTGAAGTGGGACCTCATTTCTGGGCTTGAGGGCTGGCACTCGATTCCCAGCTCTGCCTCACAGCCACCATTGGCTCTGCCACAGTAGCACCTGGCTCCAGGCAATGCAGGCAGCCCCTGCCAGGGTGGCCGATATCTGTGGCAGGTGCTGGGCAGGTGTGAGCCAGTTCCTAGGGAAACCTGCTGCTGAGAACAGAGCCCAGCCCAGGCTCCAGAGCAGTTTTCCTGGACACCAGCCTTTGCCTCCAGAGTCATCAAGTCCAACCCACAGCCCAGAGAGGTTAAATGATTTGTTCAAGATCACACAGCAATCAAATAGCAGAACAAAGATTAGAATTTCATTCTCCAGGGCCTCTGCCCCCCTTTGCTGCTATGTACTGTGTGTCAGAGCTGATCATTAACATTTGGTTCCAGGACAAGCTAAACCCAAATCATCATCTTCAGAACCCCCAGACAACTACCTATTGAGCACTGGAAGCATTAGTGCCTGAATCAGACCTAAGTCCTTGCAGGGGGTGGTATATATGCAGACTGGAGGTGGAGGGTTCTTCTAACTAGAGCAATGACTCCCCTCTTGGACTCCTGTCTGGGACTGGGTCAGTGAGCAATGAAGCAGCTCACACTGAGCTGCTGTCTTTGTCTTTTTCTCCTGTCTTTGGTCCTAACACAGCTTAAGTTTCCATCTCTGTCCTGACTCATGCACCCTCACAGGCAAGGGAAAATAGAAGAAAGAGACAAACAAGCCATTGGATACCTGCTGGATGTTGGGGTCCATCATGGGTGTCTCTCCATGTTGCCCATCAGTTTATTACTATAACTCCAGGGAGCAAACATGACCCATTGTATAAATGTGGAAACAGGCTAGGGAGTAAAAATCACTTGTCCAAGGACATGTGGCTTAGATTGGAAGCCAGCCCTGTCTTTCTACCAAGTCCCTGCCCTTTCTACTCCACTTGGCAGTACTAGGGAGTTAAGGCTCCCTAAAAGACAGGAGGACCCTCAAATACTACCCCTACGGGAGCAGGCAAGAGGAGCAAAGGGGTGGACTTGTAGAATCAGTACAGGAAGCCCAACTCTCATCTGGGTGTTGAAGGCAGTTGGGGCCCAGGGCTTAGCCTCAGGACCCACTCCCATGCTGTGCACAGCAGCCCGAGTCTTGGTGTCAACACTATGAATGACACTGTTCACATGAGAAAACACCCACTCTGGGGAAATCTATGCTGGGATGGGGATAAGGGTGGGCAGGGACATGGGTATACAACTTGTGTGAGTGACCCACAAACACGCATACTCACATGAGCTGCTCTGCTGTCCATGTGTGTGGCAAGGGTACACTGTAACCCCCCCCACACACACACACACAAACACGATGGTGTCTGGCTTTGCCAATCCCCATGCTGAACAGGAGGCCAATTCCAGCCTCCCTGGAGCATGGCTGTCTATGTCCAGGGACAGGGCTGGGCTGGGCTGAGGAAAGCAGAGCGAATTTCTCTTCCTGTCCTGGGTGAGAGCAGCCCTCCCTTCCTGGCCAGAGAACCCAAAGTCAAAGGGGGAAACAAAGAGAAACTATACACAATTGACTAGCTGTAACTTGGAACATGTTGGGGCAGGGAGCAGGGTCACAGTGCCACAGAGAACTGCACCACTGTGGGAAGCACTGGGGGAGGAGACAGCTAGGGTCACAGGCTTGTGGCAGCTGCCCCAGGGCTGAGGAATCAGTCTGTTAGTCTGTCCTTAGACCACCCAAAGTGCATTGGGTGAGGAGTTGGGGAGGCCTTTAGGAGGGAGCTGTATTGAAATGGGGGACTGAGCAGGACAGTATAGGGATTGGCAACAGCAAAGGGGTGTGGCCCAGGCCTGGACCTAGCTGGAGAGTTTGGGGTGTTGGGTGGGAGGCATGCTGGAGGGGTCGGGCAGCACCAGGTTTTGCAAGGCAAGGGAGCTACAGACTGATAGCCAGAGCTGGCCTCGGGGTGCCCAGCCCACCTGCAGTCAAAGCCAGGGGCACTCAACCTCCCTGAGGGACCAGCCCAGTGATGTAGGGCAATAAGGGGACCTGGTGTTTCCCTAAGAGTCCAAAGGGTAAAGGTTTGGACTTCACCTGCAGTCACTGGGAGTCACAGAAATCTTGGAGCAGATGTCCAACCTGGGGCCAGGGGACTAAGTCTGATTCAGGAGGTGTAGGAGGGGGTGGGTGGGGGTGGCCACTACTGTGGTCCAGGTGAGACAGGTGAAGGAGGATGAGGTGGTGGGTGGGAGGAGACAAAGGAGGCGAAGGACAAAAGAGCAATGTCACAAGTAGAACGGAGTTGGAGGACTTGGTGACAGATTAGATGTGAAGCGTGAAGGAGAAGGGAGAGCCTAGGGAGAAGCTCAGGTTTCCAGCCCCAGGCTGGGGGACAGGGGGAGGGGAATGGGGGGCCTGGGAGAAGGGGCAACAGGATAAGGTTGGCCTAGAATCACCAGGCCCTGCAGGCATGCACCCGGACACGCCTGTCCCTAGGCAGCAGCTAAGCCCAGCACTGGGGTCTTCACCTAGAGAAGGGGTTCACCACGTCAAGCTCAGGGCAGGCTGCAGAGCAGCACCAGGCAGGAAGAAGGGATGTGAGGCTGGAGGGGCCTCTGGCTCCTAGCTGAGGCCAAGGTTCACTACTCATAGGAATCAGGCTAGTGCCTTTTGGTTGGGGGGTCAGTACCAGGATCAACACCAATCCCTGGTTCCTGGGGGAAGCCCCTCCTGACACCAGGAACTGGGCAGGCCAGTCAGAGACCAGCTCTCGCCTGGGGGCACCCAGGAGCCCCAAAGCCAGCCCATCCCTTCAGTAAGTGTGTAAGAACAGAGTATCTCAGCTCTAGAGAATTAAGACCCCCTTCAATATCACCTTTGTGTCATCCTGGGGGTGGCAGGTGAACAGAGGGGTCCAAGTCAGGCCTGAGGACAGGATAGGGCCCTGACGAAGATGAACATGGACAGACTTTGGGGGTCAGGATGGACAATGCCAGGGCTTGGTGCCCCTCAGCCCCACCTTCCAGGAGAGCCAGCCCTCAAGCCCCTCTCCTCAAAAGTACAGAGGTCTGGGTGGTAGGGAGACCACAGGGGCAGGGCTGTGTGTGTGTGTGAGCAGTGGGTGCTGGCTTTGAGTGGGAAAGTCTGGTGAGACAGGTGGGTGCTGTGTGCAGGGACAAAGAGAGGGCCTGAGGGTGCAAGTGCACTGAAGGGAAAGGCTTTTGTGTGATGTCCAGCAACAGAGGGTGGGCACATGGCCTGGGGAAGCAGGCTCTGCAGTCAGTAGCGCTGGACCCCGGCGCCCCCTGCTGCCTGCTGGCTGTCCCTCTCTCAGCCTCTCAAACACATTTTTTCACCAACCGCTCTGGGTGAGGAGTGCTCAGTGGTGTGGGAGGAGCCAGGGTCACTGCAGGGCCAGCTTGCCTGGCATCCACACGTGCCCAGAGCCTGTGGGGGACAGTGAGAAGTGGCCTCAGAGAAGCAAGAACCCCCCTATGGCCTTCAGCAGCTCCTCCCACAAGCCCAAGAGCTTTAGGGAGTCTGCTGCTCTGGTCCTACTGGCCAGCTCCCTGGGCAACCGTGGGTCAGGCCCCAACAGGTGCCACACAACCAGAGATGTGGTTCCCCAACTCCATGGTCTCCTGACAGGTCATATGGCAACCCCTCACCTCAGGCTGCAGTGTCCTAGCTCAGCAGCACCTGTCACCCTTATCTGTATGTGCTCACCTGTGCGACTGCACACAGCCAGAACACACGCTCATCTGGCCACACAGATACCAGTAGTGCACATGCCATGCCAACCCTCCTTACCACCAGGGCACACATGTCAACCCACAGCCCTAACACGTGCTCACATGGGTGACATACAGCTATGACCACACAGCCCTCACAGATCCAACCGACTAGGTGTCTGGGAACATCTCCTTTTGTACAAGGTGTCAACCCCCCCAGCTCACCATGGTCAATGGTGCAACCTGTACCCCCGGTGTGTTCATGCACATACACCCCTAAGAAGCACAAGTGTGCAATATGAATGCACCCCGTGGCAGTTCAGCCTCCTAACTTGGCCAGGATTAGAAGGGGAGGCTGAAGGGAAGGTTCCTTAAAGGAGGATTGGGAGGTGATGAGGAAGGGAGACAGGGTAGGAGAGATGGGGCAGAGGCAAAGCTGAGGGGGCAGGATGGGAGGGTGGTCAGGCAGTGGCCAGTGCAGGATGTGCTGCGCAGAGAGACCCTTTAAGGAAACAGCCATCAGCCTCAATCATCAGGCTGGTCCCCGAGTTCACGCTCATTGATCTCCAATCAATCTGGCTTGGCAGCTCAGGAACCCCAACGCTCCCTTCTGACACCCCTGTGATAAGCAGTAGCCTGGCCAGGCAGAGGGGCAATTTCCCAGGTTCCGAGGGGAGCAAGAATAGAGAATTTTATGGCAAGCCCCAAACCCCCTTGATCACACAAATGGCACCCCCCCCAAACAAACACCACCAAACACACACAGCTCAGCTCTGCTAAGTGCATTGGGGGGAGCGGGGAGCAGAGACCAGGAAGCCCCAACAGCTCAGCCTAGGTGGAAGCTCAGGGACAGCAGACAAAGGATACAGGGGAACTTCCTCCCCCAAGCCCTCTCCTAAGAGAAAGGAGGTGGGCTGAGGGCTGAGTTACCAGCAGGTTGGGGTGGCCAGCAGGGCATGCAGGGAGGAAGAAGGCCTGTGGAATTTAAGGAAGAAGGGGGAGGATGCAGAACAAACGCACATAACTCTGCTTCCCCTCCAGCCAGGGAGGCCAGGAGCTACAGCCCCCGCCAAAGGGACCGCAGAGCTTTAAGAGCGCTGGCTGCAAGGGCTGGGGGCTGGTGTATGCGCCTCCACGCCTGAGTGTGTGCGTGTGTGAGCGTGTGTGGCGGGGACAGAGGAGGACACTGTGTTCTGGACGTGGGCAGAGGCCAGGTGCCAAGCTGGGAGATTGTGAGTGGCTGTTTGGGGCAGATGCTACCGGGAAGAGGTATCTCAACACCACCACCCCCTTCCTGGGCAATAGGATATGGTCAAAACCCTGTAATCTTTGAACCCTTAAAGTCAGGTTCCCGGGATTGATCCAACCCCCGACCCTGCTACGGGGCTAGGCAACCAGCAAACTTCCCCCACCCAGAGGCGTGGGGCGTCTACACTCGTCAACCCCGCGCACTGCCAGCTGCTCCTGGACTTGGCAGAACCCAGGCTTCCGGGAGAGCACGCGGGGAAGCTGCGCAGCAACGAGAGGCGGCCCCCGCGTCCCGCCTCGCAAAGTTTGGCCTCGGGGGGCTCCCCGCCGTGTCCGGCAGCACGGGTCAGGAACCCCCACCCGCAAAGAGCATGGAGCGTTCACGCGCACAGTCCCCCGCAAGCCTTCTCCGACCGCGCGCGGTGTGACTCACCTGAACCGCGGAGCCAGGCTGCAAGGACTATGCCCAGGAGCGCTGGCCACAGGCCGGGCCGGACGGCCATGGCCGCGGGCGGGCGGGCCGGGCGCGGGGCCCCGCGGGCGGGAGGGCGTCTTTCAGCGCCTCAACCTGGAGCCCCGGTTCGGGGCGCCCCCGGGGCCCATGCCAGCGGACTGCGCTGCCTCCAGGCGGCCGGCTGCGGGGCACACGCGGCGCGTGCCTCCCCTGGGCACCGGGAGCACAGCAATGCAGCCGGGGCGGAGCGCAGCGCCAGCCGCGCCGTGCACGGAGCCAGCCGCCGCGCGGAGCCCGCAGCCGGGGAGCGGGCCGGCGGGCGCCGCAAAACCCGGACTGGAGCAGCGGAGCGGGGCGGCGGCGGGTAGGGGCGGAGGGGAGGAAGGAGGGGCCAGGCCGCCCCGCGCGGAGTACGCGGGCCACCCCTAGCACCGGGGATCCCTCCGGGCGATGCCTGAGGCTTCCCCAGGGAGGGGCTGGGGTGGTGGGCAGGGAGGCCTCCCACCCCCCTGCGTGGTCCCCAGGGACAGGGGCAGGAGTATGAAACCCGGAGTGGATCAGTTGCCCGGATCCAGGCTCTCCCGGGCCCGCCAGTCTGCGCACAGGTGGCCCAGGAGGGGCCCAGGTCTGCGGCGACCCCGGCGTGGCGCCAGCCTGTGCAGATCAGCCCAGGGCAGGGGTGCCCGGGGTAGGTTCCGCTGCAATCCTTTCCCCCACCCGCTGCCTCCCAGCCGCGCCTGGAGGCCGTTAGCGCGCCACATTGTGCCGCCAGCAGCCCGAGGCTGGGAGAGCAGACTGCGGGAGAGCTCCGGGGCTCCCGCCCGAGTGCGAAGGTGCCCTCGTCCCCCGTGCTAAGCAGGCCAGACTCTGGGACACCCGCAGTCTCAACCACGCAGACTGATGGGCCTCAGGGGCGCGCCTCACAGCGTGACCCAAGGCTTCCCTAACCCCTCCCCACAGTTCACTGAAGGAAAACAACCTTAGGGCGCAGCGCATCCGACTAGGCGCGCTGTTAGCGACCCGAGAGTGCACGGTGCCCGAGACGTGGGCGTAAAGGAACTGGGCTTTGGGAGCTAGAGAGACCTAAGAAAGGGTCTAGGTGACTTTGGCTTCTAGCTCTGTGACCTTGGGCAAGTCAAGTCGTCTCCAGGAGCCTCCAGCAGTGACCGCTGCTTGGAGTATCCTGTTCCCCACCCCCATTCCCTAATCTGGTTAAAATAAACAGAGGGCTGCCTTGAAGGAGAAAGGAAATGACAAACGCACTCCATGTGCCTGGGATGAGTGACCAGGAAAAGAGGTCGGAAGGGGAATGAGAAGGGCGAGGGCAGGGTCACAAACTCAAACGCCCATGGGGCCGGTAGATGATACAAATTACTGCTGCAGGCTAGGCGATATGTAAGGAATGGTCTTGCTTCCACATAGAGATATGAGCTCTCCTTTATTTCTTGAGACACGAGGCCCTCTCTCGGTCTGTCTTTTGTTTCCCACTTTTGATAGAGAAGGGCTATGAGAAATGTTTTGCTTTCCTCTTAACTCTACTATATATATAAAAAAATCAGTCAAAGCTCCTGTGCACACCTATAGACCAGGGAAGGGTTCAGCACCAGGGAGGCAATGGACAGCTCTGTGGAGAGGGCACAGAGATCTCATCTCAAAGGACGCCTGCCTCTTCAGGTATCAGCTGTGGACGGATGGGTTTGGGGGTAGTATGGCCTTATCCTCTAAATTTTCAATAGAAGCCATTGTGTGAGAAATATCCTCATTTAAAAATTTCTACTAATAAAATAATTTTTTTTTTTTTTTGAGACAGAGCCTCAAGCTGTCACCCTGGATAGAGTGCTGTGGCATCACAGCTCACAGCAGCCTCCAATTCCTAGGCTCAAGCGAGTCTCCTGCCTCTGCCTCCCAAGTAGCTGGGACTACAGGCGCCCACCACAACGCCCGGCCATTTCTTGGTTGCAGCTGTCATTGTTGTTTGGCAGGCCTGGGCTGGATTTGAACCCGCCAGCTCAGGTGTACGTGGCTGGTGCCTTAGCCCGTTGAGCCACAGGCGTCGAGCCTAATAAAATAATTTTTAACTTCTTGTGTTCACAGATGAAAATATCCACCACCTTCTGGTTTTGAACCTCTGCTTTGAGGGCTGCTTGAAAGTACATGGTTTCAGGGGGACTTGATCTACTCAAATGTCTGGAGAGAGAGAAAGAGAGAGAGAGAGAGAGAACATGCACTCTGGGAGTAACAATGTGTGCCTAAGCTGCTCCTGCTAACGCCATAACCTCCTCTCCACCCCCTGCTGGAGAGAGGTGGGGAGGAAAGGTGAAACAGTGGCAGGATCTACATTTGGGGCCCACAGTATGGGGGAGATGATTAGGGATAAGTGTGGGCAGCAGAGGCAGGTGATTGAGGATGAAGGCCTGGAGCTGGGGCTAGGGTATAAGCTGACATTATAATCTTCCATGCTGGACACCAACTGTGTCCTTGCCTGGATTTGTAATTTGGCTTGATCCTCAAATGCAATCCTGCTATAAAAACATTATCATTCCCATTCTACAGATGAGGTAACTGAGGCTTAGGGAGAGGCCATGCTGGCTCAAGGCCAACCTTATCCAATGACTATAGGGCTAGCTGAGATGTGTCCTGGGGGGGCGGGGTTCATTTCAACATCCCTGTCCTTACATTTCCTCCTCCTGCAGTTTCTGTTTTGGGATTAGAGTTTGAGAATAAGTTTTGGGGAACAGATAAAGAAAGTGTCTCCTGTCCTACTCCATTTGTCTCTGCCCCACGCTCTTCAGCCAGAATAGAATGATCTATGAAACAGTCAGGATAGGTTAGGTTAGGTTGTGGTCACAGTCTCCAAATCTCAGTGGCTTAAATCAACAAAGGTTTGTCTCTCATTTGTCCATTATGTGTCTATTGCTTCTCATCATTCTTGCTCAAGGACCCAGACTCACAGTGGCCACTCTCTGGAACACTGTTGGTCAATGAGGAAGAAGAAAAAGGAGCTTTCCAGACACACCCACCAGCAATCAATGGCTCAGCTCAGAAGTGACATGTGTCACTGCCACTCAGAATTCATTGGCCAGACCTGGCCCCACGACCTCACCCATGAAGGCCAGGAAGTGTAATGCTACTACACTCCTGGAAGGCAGAACTGAAATATTGGAGAGAAGCATTAGTGACAGAACTGCCTGTAGTCCCAGCATGACTCTTGCCTGCCTCTGCATCTCCACCTAGGCCAGAAAGGCCTTCCTTTTGTTTTTCCAGCGTCCAAGCTCATCCTTACCTTTAGACTTTTCCCATTTGCTTTTCTTCCTAGAACACTCTGTCCCCAGATGTTCACGTGGCTGCTTCCTTGTAGTCACTCAGACCTCAGCTCAGATGTTCCCTTCCAAGAGGTGCTCAGAGCCATGTCAGAAAGAGGAGGATGCCCTTGAAGAAAGGGACAGTAGATGTCTCACCTGCATTCTGCAGAAGAGTCCAGGTGGTAGGGCTGCCAGGAAGGGCTTATCTTAGACCCAGAGATGGACTGCCTGGATGGGAGGAGCAGGGCCCCTGGCATCTCCCTCCTCCTTTGCATTTGATTCTACTCAGATTCAAGCCCTGCTTGTGACCTCAGGCCTCTCCCTTACACAAGCCTCAGACTTAAAGAGAGGAAGTTGACCTGCCCTGCCTATGTAGAACCCTTCAACAATTATCTGCGGATGCCCCTTTGCAAAATCACAGTGACAGGGCACAGATTTCACCTCTAACTGCTCTGCTGGCCAGAAATGTCTCCTCTCTAGGGAATAAGAATCAGTCCCTCATTGAGTTCACCTTCCAAGGCCACAACATGCATGTTTGCCCTCTCTTTTGCCTTTTTTTTTTTTTTTTAGAAGACTTTAACTTTAGAAGACAAAGCTTAACCTCTCCTCCAGGCCAAACAGTTCTGCTTCAGTTGCTGGTAGCAGGACTCCTGGTCCCTGTCCTGAATATCCCTCACCCCAGCAGCTGCTCTCCAGCCAGGCTGCTCCTCTGAAGGGAACTGGCAGGTCTCCTGCCTGCATATCCAGATGCAGAAGAGAGGTCCCAATCAGCTATTGGCCAGTGTCATCACATTGCTAATAAATACCCCTGGACCTGGGGAGCTGAGATCCTTTGGTGGGGCCATCAGTGACTTAGAGAGGCACCAAAGTCCCTGTGATGGTGGCTAAAATACAAATCTCCAGGCCCTGCCCTAACCCAACTCTGATTCAATTTATCTGAGGAGGGGTGTGGAAATCTGCTTTTACCAATTCCTTAACCCCTACCAGCTGCTCGTACTGCTGCCAGGGGTCGGAAGACTGACTAAATTCTGAGTCACACCACCCTAGGTCTTTGCCATAGGTGATACCAAACACTGGGTCTTCCTCATCTACCCTGGGGTCACTTGTTTTCCACAATTAAATGCAGAGACTTAAATCCATCCCAATTGCGTTCCATTGTATTACAGCTAATCCCTCTTTCCCATGTGGAGACCTCTCAGGGTGTGGGTGCTGTCAGGCAGGTACTTGCTATTTCCTTTAGCTTCTAGTAGTTCCCAGATAAGATTAGGAAGTCATATAAACTTTCCACTAAGCCCTTACTAAGCAGGTTGCCTAAGGCAGGACCAAGGACAGAGCCTAGAGCGGCCTCACTCGAGACCAAGTTGCATGTTGCACTAGGTCAAAAAATCCAGCTGCTCTTTCATCCACTTGGAAGCCTTTGACTACACTATCACTCCACTCACATCTCACTGCTATACCCATGAAAATTAATGCGAAGACTTTGCAGAGCCCCCAAATCATGAGCCTCCAGCTTTGCAGGAGTTCAGCAGGCAGGACTTGCTCTTGGAGACCCCCTGTTGGCTCTTTATAGTCCGTTCCCCAGTTCAAGCTTTCACATTTGCTCACTGCTCAGCATCTGACTTCCAACCTCTGGAAGCATCTTCCTGTCTTTCCTTTGAGGGATCTTCCTTCCCCACCATCAGTGCACAAGATTCAGGGTGCACTATCCCACTCAAGTTCCAAAGGATGACTTGTGTTTCTGGTCTGTCCCGTCAGCAGCCACTGGTCCCTGGACCACAGAAATTATTTCAGGGATGGGCGTATGACCCAAACCAAGCCACTTGAGGCTCATTTCTGGGATTTTTATTTGGACTAGAGAGAGAAAGAATTGCTTTTCCTGATGGACTCAAGATAGAAAAGAAATGACCTGATCCTTGGAGCTGCTACCCCATGAGAAGTCCTACCCACTAGGGGAACCTATATCCTGTGGAGGAAGACACTGATGTCCCCTCAGTTGTAAGTTAGGGTGGAATGGTAGTATTAGTAGGTGAGAGAGAATGAGAACAAAGGACCCCTAGTGCCCTTTGCACACAGGGCCCTAAGATCCACTCATGCCCTGAGTCCAACACAGACACGCATACACACAGTATGCTGGTACCCACTCAGTCAGTATACTTCACACAAATGCATTACCTACACCCAACTCACACATGTGCACACTGGGCAGCTGAATACCAGACAGACAGATACTCATGTTCCTTGCATGGTTACAACACATACAAACACTTCCATGTCTCCCTACCCCATTCCTATGAAGACTATCTGTGTGCCCACCCTCCATGCCACCCATGCAATGAGCACCTTGTGCCTGAGTGTATCATCTGGCCCTGCAGTGCGTCAGCAACAAGGATGCCTTTGCTTTGGAGCTTCCAGGACCAAGGACAACGCTCACCATTTCTTGAGAGCTAACCATACGCTAAGACAGGACTAAGCTCCTTCCTTACCTGGTTATCTCTTTCGATTCTTACAACCCCTTACGAAGTAACCTGCCCACTGTATAGATACAAAAATTGTGGCAAAGAGAAAGGAGTGTAACTTGCTTAAAGCCACTCAGCTGGTGAGGGGTGGGACAAAGATTTAAACCTAGAAGCTGCTCCAGAAATATTTGCTGAGTGATTGAAAGAATGTTCAGTCTAACAAATGGTTTTGTTAGAGACACATGCTCCTATGGTATATGTGTTATCACACACATGCACACACACAGAAACACACCCACCCAGAGAAGCCCTCCCGGCTGCATGAGCTTCACGCCATCTCAGACTTGGAGGTTTCCCTGGCTACACAGCTCTCATTTCTTGTTTCCCACTGGGGACTCTCAGGCAGGTTAGGAGGTGAGCAGTTTCCTGCTGAGGGGTCCATGTGAAATGGAGGGGGAGGGAAACTGTCAGGAATGGGAAGGAGGAGTGGAGGAGGAGAGATTGGACCAAGTGGAGGCCTGGCACTGAGCCCTCTGCAGATGACCTGATGAGCATTTTGCAGAGTTAATTTCATTAGCATCTCTGGGAGATGAACAATTAGCAAGATGTTCTGATGCCTTTAAAAGCTTAAGAGAAGAATAAGACTGCCTTATTCACTTCCCACCAAAACACATTATCCCTCATCCCATTCTCCTCCATCTCCTTCTCTCATCCACCTTGTCCTATCTTGTCCTCTTCTGCCATTACAATGCCACTTCTGCCCCCACCCTGATCTGTCCATTCCTCCTGCTCCCATTTGCCCCTCACAGCCTGGTGCTGGAGCTCTGCCCACTCTGCATCAATTGGTCCCCTGTGTGCTGATTGCTGAGACACCCTGAGGCCTAGTGCTGATCTGACCTCGAAAGAGGCATAGCTTTCTTTGGCACTCAAAGAGGGCTGGGCCAGGTAGACATTCTCTTTTTTTGATTGATTTTGCTACCAGGTCCACAGCAACTTCCAGACGAGGTTTCCGTGGGAATTGGAGCTCCTCTTCCAATACAAGGGCTGGTCTGGTAGACAGGAGAGGGGTAATTGTCTGCCTCCTCTTCCAGTCCCTGGGGATGGGGGCTTGGCCCAAGTTAGTGTGGGGGGCATCTGTGGTTGTATCAAACGGATGGAAAAGGGGACTCCCAGATGCTCTGGGTCAGTGTTTGTTCAAGACCCCAGCTGCATAATCTCGATCCTGGGAATGCACCCCTCACGGTGCTTCCTTTAAGTCCTGGGTCAGTGGGAGGGGTCCTGGTGCAGCCTCCATTGGGCAGTACGGGTGTAGCGCTGGTATGGAGAGGCCCTGCTAGGTGGGTCCTAGACTTCAAAGTCGAGATTTTGAGTTTTCTAGAACTAGGTGGGCACTCCAGACAGACGCTCTCCCCTCGGACTAGATGGTCTCTCAAAGATTCTAAACTCCCTTCAGCCACAGACCCCTCCTTTAGTCAGGGCATCAAAATCTTCTGGGAGCTTGCCACCACCCTGGTTTCTGATCCACTCCCAGGTCTACTACAGGATCTTTAGATGGAGCCCAGAAATCTGTAATTTAAGAAGAATCTATAATTCCAGCTGGGCCCTACAGACTGGGAACCATTACACCCAAAATGGAGGAGGAGTGAAGAGGCTGGTCCCAGGCCTTGAAGCCAGATTAAGAAAGCCTGATCTAGGGAGGGGTGCTCCGTGGGCAACACGCCCTCAGGGGCTGGAGATGGGTTATTTGAGGGTAGGGGTGAGTGAAAATCTCTGACTTTCTCCATAAACACACACACACACACACACACAGAGTACATCAACAGATGTGCAGTGTATCTGGGTATTAAAATTTCAGAGAGAGAGGGGGCAATTAGGGAAAAAAATTCTTCAAAGGCTCCTAATGGGGGCAATAGTGAAAAACAGGTTAAGAAACACTGCCCACCACTGAATGGTCTTAAGAAGCACAAGAACACGATACTCCACACCTGGATGTGCACCCACCCACACAGGGACAGACAGACACACACGTACATACATGCGCTCACAAATACACAGATAAACACGTACATCACGCACTCAGACGCAGGCCTGCACCCACACACAGACATATACTACGTACAAACAAAAGTCTTCTACCTCACAGATGTGCGAATACACACACTCTCGTCCTCACCCTCCCACGCAGGCGCTGGGAGACTCTAATAACACTGCTTTAGTGAAGCGGAGACTAGGTTAGGATTTTAATAAGCTTTTAAATAAATAAATATATAAAAGCCCCTTTAACAGGGGCTCCATATTTCTTATTAATGTGACGTCTCTGGCCTTCCCTTTCTTGAGAAGAGAGAAACCACAGAGCCACCATCACAATGGCTACCTGTGCATGCGTGTGGGCGTAGACCTGCTTCTTAGACGGTGCACATTCTGTTCAGGGCTGTGAGTATTACAGGCAACAGGTCAGGAAGGAGTGTGTGTGTGTGTGTGTGTGTCTGTATGTGTGGCAGTGACTATAGGATTCTCAGGCAGACACTGTCAATTCCCAGAGAACTTGGCCTCTGAATTCTCCCCTTCAAGATTGTACGGTTTACTTTCGCCAATACACAGTGCGTACTCCAGAAATACATGTCGAATGAGTGAATGAATAAGCGTAATTTACAAAGCAGCTCAATTTTCGTTCTTTTCATTAAATCTCATAAATCGCCCTTGGCCTAAATATCATTATGTTCCTTTTATAGATGAAGAAACTGAGGGTCGGAGATTTTGAAGCAGTACCTGCACCATTACCACCTGCACATCTTCTAGTTCCTGACTGCACAGGGCACACTGCTTAGCCTACCACCACTTTCCTCTGTGGTCTGCCCTGCCCAAGGTTGCTTGTAGACGGGTGCTGGAGAGGCACCCTTGTTGGACTCCAGCACCAATAGCAAGACCCTCTTGGGAGGTTTCCTCCACTCCTCCCTGGTGTCACCAGTATCTGCGGCCCTCGCCCCTTGAGGGCTGGCTGAAGCCAGCACAGAGCCAGACGTTCACCCAGCAGAGCCATTCTGACTCAGCCCCTCGGGGGCTGGTACTTACTGTGTGCCAGGGTTAATTGAACTGGTAATTAGAAGGAGAGATGCTTAATATATCTGGTTAGTAAAATAACCCCCCTTGCATGAGCACGCGGCCGCTGTCACTCTGCCAGGAGGAAGCAGAGATGCCGCATCCCTGGCCTTATGGTCAGCCAAGCAGGATGCCCCCTGCTCCTCTGTGCCTGGTGCCCCACCCTGCCTGCTCCCTAAGTCCTGGAATCAATTCCTGGGCCCACTGCAGCCACCTCAGAGTGGGATGTTAGAGGAAACTGGATAAAGCGTCAGGCCTGGGGAGACAGCCAGGGGTGCCTTGTCCCAGAGAAGGTACCAAGATGAAAGGTGGCACCACGGGGTTTGTCTGCCCAGGCAGGAGACCTGGGCACACCTTGGGGGGCCTCCCAGGAGGGCCGAGACCTCATAGCTCTCCCTGACTCTTCCTGTCTAGGGCTTTCTCCTAGGCTAGACCCTCACACTCTAAATTATATCTTTCGTGAGTACCTCTAAAAATTAATCTTTAATTTTACATGTAAAACATGAATATATTATTTTGTGTTTTAAAAAACGTCTACACATAGCCCTACCTCAAACCTTGGGTTTTTTGAGGGAGGGAAACACTGGTGGAGGCCTGATGTGTAGCGATCTGGGCCTTTCTCTCCAGGTCCACAGGTACATATACTGATGTAACTAACCCGCAGGTATCTATACCTATGTAACTAACCGACATAGACGTACCTGATTTTCCATTTTTCACACTATGCTGTCTTACCATGTGCGTCCTTCAGCAATATGCTTTTTCCTCCACTTGACAATGACATAAGTTGATGTTTTCTTCAATCAGATTTCACTGGGGTAGAATTTTCCACATGAGGAGAGGAGCCTCCTCTGCCCTCAGGCCTCACACTGGGACCTACAGTGGGGTGTCCTCTGAGTGTGGGCCCTGTGCCCGGGGTCTGTCCTGCTCCCCACGGTTCATCCCATGACTTTTCCTAAGTGACTGGAGTAAGACGGGTGACAGCAGGCCTGGTCCCTCCTCCTGCCCTCAGACACAGTAGCTCATGGAAGCCTGGTTTGCATGCTAAACTGCCACAGCCCCCTGTGGTGGCCACCTCCTGCCCCCCGCCCCGCCCGCAATGAGTCTTCAAAGAGACAGGTTGCCTCCTATTGCCCACATCAAAAAATAGCCCTGGAGGCTCAGCGCCCATAGCACAGTGGTTACGAGGTAGGCCATATACACCGAGGCTGGCGGGTTCGAACCCAGCCCAGGCCAGCTAAACAACAATGACAACTGCAACGAAAAAAATAGATGGGCATTGTGGCAGGCGCCTGTACTCCCAGCTACTTGGGAGGCTGAGGCAAGACAATCCCTCAAGCCCAAGAGTTTGAGGTTGCTGTGAGCTGTGACGCCATAGCACTCTACCAAGGGCGGCATAGTGAGACTCCATCTCAAAAAAAAAAAAATAGCCCCGGAGAGGCTGAGCCTGAGTGACACCCCCTCCCTGGGGCTGTAGTGAAGACAAAGATGCTCAGTTCACCTGCAAAGAGGGCAGAGGAGCTGCTAAGTTCTCTCCCAGATCCCAGCACCAGCAAGAGCAGGTCCTGCACGGATTAGCAGAGAGCAGGTGTGAACGGAAGTGGCCTGTGCAGGGGAGAGGTTTTATTAACCTGCTAATGATCCATTTAATAAGCTTTGAAGTCAGCTGAATTCGGCAGCTAGACAAGTGGCACCAAGGCTGCAGGACGTGAGCTGGTGGGACATAGGGAGTCGGCAGGGTCTTTAGCTACCACAGCTCCAAGTCAGTTCCCATTCTAAAGGAAGTAACAGGACACATGTTTATTGTTGTTCTTGATATTCTTGGAAGGGCCAGGAATAGGTTAGAGAGTGAAGGCAGAGTTAGACAGGCCGTGGGCTCAGCCCACCTGGCTGCTGGTGCCAGCTGTGTGCTCACACATCCACCTGAGCTCCGTCCCCCACCCACTCGCCCATCTGTCCATCTGCACACACATTCATTCAACAGGTATTCACCGACCCCCACTCTCTGCCAGGCCTTGTGCTGTGCAGTAGATCCTGTTGTTGGGAGCCGAGTACCGAGTACTCCAGTGTGGGTAGCAGAAGGACTAACAATAAGCAAACAAATAAACCAGCAAGATAATTCCAGATGGTGAAGAATACGTGCATAAAACCGGTGAAATGAGAGAGAGTGGCCGACGGGAGGACGGGAGGGCATCGATAGAAAAGTGTGGCTAGGGAGGGTCTCTGAGAAGGGGCTGCTTCAGCAAAGACCCAAATGAAGAGAAAGTTGCTGCAGCCGTGGGAGACCTAGGGGGGAAAGTGTTTTGGGCAAAGGGAACAGCGAGTGCAAAGCATCCAGGCAGGAAGTGAGCTTGGTACGCTTGTAGAACACAAGGACACACAGTGTGGCAGGGAAGGACGAGGGGAGATGGCATCCAAGAGGTGGACAGGGACCAGATCCCCAGGCCCCTGGGTGGCAGAGGGGAATCTGGACTAATGCGAGAGCAAGAAGCCAGTGGAAGGTTCAGGAGGGGAGTGACATGATTTGATCTGCATTGGAAATATAACTCTTCTGACTGCTGTGTATGGTGACTGTAAAAAAGGGGGGTTGAGTGGCAGCCAATGATTTTTCAGTTCCAAATCCTGTTGTGCCCCACCCCTCTCCTGTTCTACAACAACATTAAGGATAATCTCTAACATTTGAAGGGTGTTTTCACCGTTTACAAATCACATTCAGGAACTGTTCTGTCTCCTTCTCACGGCAGTGGCTCATTCGGTGATTTCCAGGGAAGGGGCCTCCTTGAAGCCCCTGCAGGGCAGTCTCAGAGTGGAGCCTCCGGGGACCTGGAGCCTTGGAGCACACTGCCCTGCAGTGCCATTTGTCTTGTGGTGAATGTCCATTTCCTGCCAGCAGGGCCACCGAACCCCCTCTTTTGGTAGTGGAATCCTCATTTTCCTTTTCAGAAGCTCTACCACTCCCTCCACTCTCAGCCTTTGTGGTCCAGATGGAGCCAAGCTCCCTCTGGCTCCAGGAGCGGCCAATCGGAGTTCCCCAACATCCTGGCTTCCACAGTGGTTGGTTCATGTTGGGTCCCCCATTTGCACCAATGAGAACCAATCCTGAGGCTTGAGCTTGGGCTTATATAGAAGGTGCTCTCATGGCAGGTAGAGGCCTGGAGTAGCCAATGGCCACCAATTAGTAAAAGTCTGACTTAGAAGGTACCCCCTCACAAAGGAGGGCTGGCAGGGAGACAAGGAGAGAAAGACTTGTTCTGGTGGAGCACCCTGATCAAGCCATGCCTGAGGTCCACTCTGGAGACTTTCAACTACAAGAGCCCATGAATCCTTAATTGAGCTTGAGCCAGTATGAGGTGTTTTCTGACCCTTGCAGCCCAATGGCTCCTCACCAATATACATTTGCACAACCCTTAAAGGTTTATAAAAATACTCTCACTCATGAGGCTTGATTCAGTTCTTAGAGTAACTCTGGGGTAGAGACATTATTATCCTCATTCCACAGGAGAGGTCAATGGGGCTGGAAGATGGAGTTGCCAGAAGCAGAGCTGAGGCTAGGACCCAAGTCTGGAGGACGACGGCATGGCACATAGGCTCTCCCTGGGAACTTCTTTTGAATCTTGAGCCAGACCTCTGTGCACCTCCCTTTGCCCACCAAAGCCCAGGACTGGCCCGTCTAGCTTCTTTTTCCTGGCTGCTGCTCCCTTCAACCTGGGGTTCTCATAAGCCAAACACTGCTGCCTATTAAATGCCTGTTGTGTGCCAGGCTGTGCTCCAGCACACCGGGATGCGGCAGTGAACAAGACAAGCACTTGTGTTCTGCAGGGTGAAGACAGACTAAAAACCCACAAAGGAACTATTTTCAGGCAGGGGTACGTGCTATGCAGAAAACAAATGAACACAAACCAGGGAGATGTGACAGTGACCAGAGAAAGGAGAGGACGCTAATTGGGATGGCTAAAGGCCTCTCCTCTGAGATCTGAATGATGAGAAGGCGGCAGCGAAGACAACAACCGGCAGGTGAGTAGCCCAAGCAGACAGCACAGCCATTGCAAAGGGCCTGAGGTTGGAGGAGCAACAAGGCTGGTGTGGAGCAGGAACCTGGGGAGGTAGGCAGGAGCAGCCTCTGGGGCCCTCGTAAAGCATGGGCAAAATGAAATGTGCAGGGGAGGGCAGAGCTGATACTCTTTATGGGGAGGGCAATCTGGTGACCGTGGAGGCTGCGTGGCAGGGGCAGAGGAAACGGGGTGCCCCCAGCTCACCCCTGCCCCACCAGAGCCCCCAAGCTTTCTGCTCATCTATAGATTCCCATGCCCAGTCCTGGGTGCCTGGGGGAAAGATGCACCTTGACAAACTTAAGCAGACACATGGTTTCTCCACCAGCCTCTTCAGGTTCCTTTTGAAGACTCACCCCCAGGGACTGGCACCCCATGAAAAGGGTCTGCAGTTTCCTATTATCATCATTGACGAAGGCATACTTCCTCAGACCCCAGGGAATGTGCGCCAAGGAAAGATCACCTCCCCCTGATGCCTGGGACTGCTTTCCTCCTCAGAAGCAGTCTCTGGCTTTTGGAAAATCCATCTCCCTCACCCCTGGCCCCCTCCATGACCTCAGGAGGCCACAGTGTGACACATGTGCAACGTGGCCCACATGTGTGAGCTGATGACCCTGGGCACGAGGGAGGGAAAGGAGAGAGCCACATCCCTGAAAGGAACCGGGTACAGGAGAAAAAGGCCCTAAGCTATGGGAATCCAGCCGCCACCACTGCCTGTCTGTTCCCATCAGGAGAGCCATCGGCCTCGCTGCTATTTTATCTGTGTTTATTTGTCTGTCTGCCTGTGTCTTGCTCTATCTTCTGATGTGTCTGTCTCTCAGCCATCAGATGCCCCCTCAGCTGGAGCCAGTATCTCTGAAGACAAGCACAAGCCCGCATCTTTCTCTCGGAGGCTGTGCGTGCACACGCTCTGGCCGCGGGGGCTTTGCCGCCTCTCTGAGAAACAGTAAAAACAGCTCCACAGTGGCACATCGCTTTACAGTTTGCATTTCTCCATCCCACGCACGGGTTTAATTATATCCTTGCCTATTCCTGAAGGAGTATAGGGCACTAGACTGCCGTTTGTTCTTTGCAGTGACATTGTGGGGTGAGCAGGCACGGACTGAGCTTGTTAGCCATTGAGGAAACTGAGGTTCAGAGGGGCTTTGTCAAGTCACAAAGCCAAGGCGTGTTAGGGGCAGGGCTGGAACTCAAGCCTGGCGTGGGGTGGATTGCTGTTCGGGTAGTTTCCAGAGCCCTTCTTCTCCCAGAGGTTTGGAGCTTGCATGACCTGGGGATCTCCTGCGCTGCCCTTTTCTGTCACAGGCTCAGTAGGTGCAACTGGCCACCATCTCCTGGCTCTCTCAGGCCTGTGTCCCAGCCTCAGCCCTTCCGCCTGAAGTTCCCGGGGAAGGCTCTGTGGAACAGTAAGTTGGGGAATCCCGTGGGAAGTGGGGGAGGGAGAGGAGATGGACCTAGAGTCTGGGCCAGGCTGGGGCCAGGGTGGCGAGAGCCACTGTGCAGCCTGGCAGTGAGGGGCTGAGGCCTGGGCAGGGCTTGAGTGGTCTGCAGGGGTGTGGTGGGGAAGAGCAGGGGCTGCCCAGCTGACAGCAGGGGACGGGATGACTCAGAGCAGAGCTGCTGCCACTGCAACAAAGGAGGGGAGCAAGGGGGACGATGAGGCTTGGCAACCGTTCTCCCAGCTGCTCTGGGTTTGAAGCTGAGCCACTTTGCTGGCTCCAGCACAGAGCGAACAGGTGGCAGCAAGATTGGCACAGCCAGGAAAATCCATCTTGTGGAGGCCAGCGTGCAGCAGAGCGGGAGAGGAGCAGCCAGACGGAGGGAGGGTGCAGAAGGAGAAAGGAGAGGGCTGCAGGAAGGGTCCCTGCACTTCCCTCCAGAGGTCTGGCCATCCCTGGGGGCAGGCAGCTCCTCCCCCACACACATTAGTGTGTGCCCACACAGCAAACTCTGCACTCACAAGCCCTCAGGGACTGCGGGTTGGCCCAGTTCTCTACCTGGAAGGTACCCGCAGGACACCTGTCATCCACTTTCACCCTGCTGCCCATGCCTTCCAGCCAGCCACCTCTCAAGCTATTGCTAGGTGGGCCGCCTGGCACAGGAGATACCTGAGCACCTGAGGTGGAGGGAGGCACCTGGGCCTCCCAGGTGGGCTGTCCAACTCCAGAAGTGGCAGGTTGAAGTTTCGTGCCTGGCAGCTCATTCAGGGTGGGAAGCCCCCAACACATTCTGGTGACTCAGCTGGGAATGGGCTCATTCAGCAGTGCCCAGAATCAAGGCCACGTGGGCTCTGCCAGAACCCCATGAATACTGCCCATGAGTGAGGTGCTATTTCCCACTTGGCAATCACAGGACTGTGCATGGTGCTACCTCAACACCCAACTGATGCCCAAATAAAGCAGGTGGCTGTGGCATTGATTCAGTCCCCATTTGATGGATGTCTGTGAAAGGTCTACCCTGGGCCAAGCACTGTTCCAAGTGTGGAGGACATGGCAGGAAAGAGGACAGGCCAGGTCCAGGCTCATGGTACTAACATGGTAGTGGGACAAGTCACACAAACAAACAGGGTTATTTTAGATAGTGATAGGTATATGCGGAAACAAATAAAGATTTGCGAAAGTAGCTGGAGAGGTAGCCTTCTAGGTGGAATGGCCAGAGAGGGCTTCCCCTAGGAGGTGGCTCAGACCCGAATGAGGAGCTGATCATAGAAAGGGCTGGGGAAGAGTGTTCCAGGCAGGAAAAGCATGTGCAAAGAGCCTGCGGCGGAAATGACCTTGGCCTGGTTGAGGGACAGAAGGAAGATAGTGAGAGTGTCAGCAGTCAGTGCCTGGATGATGTAGGGTCTGAAGGCCATGGGAGGAGGTGAGCTTTCATTTAAGATGAAAAGATTTTGGAGGAGAGATCCATCTGATGGCTTTGAAGAGGACAGACAGGCCAAGTAGGGGTGGGGAGAGAGGCACTGGGAGACAAGGCAGTGGCTGCTGCCATTGGCCAAGTGAGACAAAGCGTGCTGGACTCGAGTAGAGGGGGAGGAGAAGGGGTTCCGCCTATACGACCTGCTGTCAGGAAGAGTTAAAGACATGAAGAGTTAAAGACATGCTCAGGGCTGAGCTGGGAAGTTGGTATTTCCTGGGCTGGGGACTCCCATGAAGCTAACAAGGGAATATAGGGGACATTCTCTCTCTGCTTTCAAAAGTACAACTTAAAGGGAATTCCCACACTCCTCATGGGCCAACTTAGCCCAGAGCCCAAATTCCTCCTGAGAGACCCAGGGCTCACTGCCCCCCCTAGACATGTTACCCAGATCCTGCTCTTTCCTGTACTCTGAGTAAGTTGTGTCCCTTCTTGAAGATGGACGGCACTTTACAAACTCCATATGCTCAGTTTTCTTTTATTATTTTAATTTCTAAATACTTGGGAAGGTTTCCAGTATTGGCTTCTGCTGTAATTCTGGTGCCAGCAAACACACTTCGCTCTCTCCCCTCCTCCTCATCCCTTCCTTCATCCAAACCACAAAGATTTCTTCCAACTTGGAGGAGAACCGGGATTCAGGGAGAGAAATTCAGCCAGCGAGTGGGTGCTCTGTGGGCCTGGCCAAAGACCCAGCTGCCCAGGGGTGTGGGGGGGGCAGTGCAGGCAGCAAGGGGGCCTGGCCTGGCAGTGAAAGCCAAGGGTCTCACTTATGGGGGGGAGGTAAATGCCCCTCTCCCCCTGCAAAGAATGGGAACTATGGGCTTCCTTACAGGGCCCGTCCTGTGGAGCCACCCCCAGTGCTCTTCCTTTCCTAGGTCCCACAGGGTCTGACCTCCCACTCCTCATATTAAACCCCCTACATCTGCTTCCTCCAGCAGATCCGGCTTTCTTTCTGTCTCCCAGACACCTCAGGGACTTTGCTTTGCTCTTCCCTCTGCCTGGAATATTCTCCCCACTCCAAACCTTTAGGAAGCTCACCCTCTTTCACCCATTGTTACCTGTTCTGCAAAGTCTTTCCTGGATACACAGTCCTAGTTGACTTCCCTAAACATTCTTTATAGTCCTTGTCACTAGCCGAAATTTCGCCTAGTGCTTTGATAGCATGTTCTCCTAAGAGCAAGGGCCTTATCTGTCCCTGCTCGCTGCTGTCCTTCCTGTCACTGGAACGGTGCCTGGGGTGGAATAATATATTCTCGCTGAGTGAATGAATGAATGAATAAAGGGGTTTCCCAAATTTCCTGCCCATCTCCTCCTGCCAAGTCCCATTTGTGGGGAGGAAATGGAGTGTCCTGGGTGACTCAGGCCTAGCCATATAGGGGACAGAGACAGGATGGCATTTATTGACTGGTTGTGTGTGCCACATTCAGCAGGTTACTCCCATTTTAGGTACAAGAAAATGAAAACTCAAAAGAATGAGGAACTAGTACACAGTCAGGCAGCATGGAAGCAGGAGAGCCATGATGCGGTTCCTAGCTGTCCCACCCCACCAGGCCATAGATGGGCCACAGAGAGATGACCAATGTTCAAATTGGAATAATAAAGTGCACTTAGCACCACACACTGTTGACTATAAGTCAATGCCACTCTGATGTCTCAGAAGGTGATGATTTCAGAGCCCTGCGGGGTACTGTCACCACGGAGTCCTGATCTCACCAGAAGGGGCCGCACCTATGAGCAGCGTGTAGCGAGGATAAAGCTGCGTGACCCACACCAGGAGCCCTGAGGGCTGCTTTCCAGGCTTGTCTCTGCAAGAGACTGTCCTTTGAATTTTGTAAGGAAGAAAGGAGTATCGTGCCTTGATGTTGGATTTCCTGCCGCATGCAATCTTGACCAGTGGGAGACCCCCAAAGCAGCCTCAACTGGGAGGAGATGGCTACGCGAGTGGCACCTATAGAGTGGCACCCAGGCCTGGGACCACGGTGCAGCCACAGCCCTACCTCCTCCAGGCCTGTGCTCAGGGCCATGCTTTCAAGAACTTAAGCCAGTGTATTTGCAAAGTAGCACCTGCAGCAGCCCTTCTCTGCCTCTCTGCCTTAAGTCACTCCTCTCTCTTCATGCATGTGCATTTTATTTATTTTGTAACCTTTCCCCACAACCTGCCCCTGCTAGACTCCACAGGAGCAGCCCTGTCCAGCCCTAGCCCAGTGGCTAGCACATAGTAGGCGATCCGTGCTTGCGCATTTCCCAAAGTCCCATCATTCACATTCTCCTGTCAAAATTTTGGCCATATCAATACCCCACTTGTGCTATTTAATATTTTTCTTTCTATCAGCCCCCTTTTAAAAACTTAAAGAAATGAAATGGAAAAGGAAGCTTTTTTATCACTGCCATAAATGGAAAGCCAATATCACTTGCCATAAATAGAAGACAACTGTTAAAATAAATGCCACGAAAACAAAACAATGTGATGAAATTTGAGCAAGAGCCTGTTGCCTGTGGAAGGCAGCATGGCTGGGGCCATGTGGTAAACAATGGAGGGCAATGCGTGCGAGAGGCGTAGAAAACAGGCTAACTCCAAACCAAGACCTTGCCTTGGTGCCAATAGAAGGTGTAGCGAGAACAAGTAGGTATAGACACTTCTCACCATGCAAGCGTGGCATGTGACCTAACTCCATTCCCGGCACCTCCTAAGGTCATCCCCCTGCCGTGGTCCTCACCCTGCACTCCAGGGAGCACAGAATGTGGAAAACTTGAAAGGCGTGGGTGAGGGGGAGCTGCTTCCCAAGTGCACCGGGCACTTGGAGCCACGCTAGCACCTAAGGGACTTTGTGGGAATTAGGAAAAGTTACTCTGCCCTAGTGGAGGCAGCCCTGAGGATACAAGAGTGGGCAACTAAACAGTGCCTTTGTGGGCAGAGAAAGGTGCTCTATCCCCAGGATCTTGCCTTCCTCCAAGGCTCCTGAGGCCCACTGATCTGAATCTCTTTTTTTTGAGACAGAGCCTCAAGCTGTTGCTCTGGATAGAGTTCCGTGGCATCACAGCTCACAGCAACCTCCAACTCCTGAGGTTAAGCAATTCTCTTGCCTCAGCCTCCCAAGTAGCTGGGACCACAGGCGCCCACCACAATGCCCAGCTATTTTTTGATTGCAGTTGTCATTGTTGTTTGGCAGGCCGGGGCTGGATTTGAACCCCCCAGCTCTGGTGTATGTGGCTGGCTCCTTAGCCTCTTGAGCCACAGGCGCCGAACCTGATCAGTCTCTTGATCTCAGCTCTTATTCCAGTTTTGCTTGTGGCCCAGTAAGTTTTGTCTGAGCCTGTCTTCCTTACCTGGAAGGATCTCCTTGTTCATATCTGTGTCTTCTCCCATTTGACAGAGGGTGACTAGCTTTTAGGAAACATTTGAGGACTTAAATGGAATTGATGATTAATCAAAACTTTAAATAGCCAACATTTCTTCATGCCCAAACAAATAATACCAAAAATTCATCTACTTACTAGATTCTAAATTTCTCCTGAAGTTTTCCCAACACCACGTGAGTGTTTGTGTATTTCCCAACTCCAACATCCTTTGGAAAAATTTTGTCTTCTTGATTCCTCTCTTTCCTGAAGCATTCTCCATCTGGTTCAGCCCTCAGGGAGCTTCAGTTAGAATGCTTTGTGTTGCAAGTGACAGGAAAACCCAAGTGTAATTGATTACATTATAGGGGAGTTGAGTGAGTTATACAGGTTTCTTTTTTTTTTCAGTTTTTGGTAGCATGTGGGGCCGGCGCCCTACTCCTTTGAGCTACAGGTGCCACCCCAGCTATACAGTTTTAAAGTTTGAAGGTAGTGTTGCTTCAGGTGGGGCTTGTTCTAGCAAGGACTAGGTGTCACCTTTGTGTAGCAAGGACAAAATGTCACCAAGGACTTTATTTCTTCCCATCTCTCCAGTCTGGTTTCCATGTTGTAAGACTCTATCTCTTTCCTAGTTGTGAAATAACTGCCTGCATTTCAATCTTATACCATGACCTTCAGGGAAATAATGAAGACCTTTCCCAGCAGCTTCAATGGAAGGCAGAGAAATCTAACTCTCCCAGAAATACTAGGGATATTCTCACATCTCTTGTCTCTGATTGGGTTACCTGCCCACCTCTAAGCCAATAGCCACAGCCAGGAGGTGGGGTTATACTCAGTGACTGATCAGGTCTTGCTCTTGGAGGTGGGCGTGGAATCAGCTCACCAATCATGAGCTGAGAATGGTGGAGGGCTGTTCCCAAGGAGAATGCAGATGAAGGGGCCTAGGAAGGAAGAGGAGGTGGTTGCTGGGGCAAACCACTGATGTCCTGTATGCGGAGGAGATGAGTTAAGAAAGTCAGCCATTGTGGGATTTGGTGGACTTTTGTAATAGCTTTTCTTTCTCCCCAATATACCATCACGTGGAACTACAGGATGGGACCAATTTGTGAATCCAGGTGCTGCTGGGTTGGAAAAGGACAAGGGTAAACCCTGTGAGAGTGCCTCCACCTGGAGACATAGAAGCTAAGACTGGAGAGACCTAGCAATTAGCAGTTCAGGGGCTTAACCAAGGACTAGAAACAGATTTCAGGAGGTACAGGAAACCTCCAAATCACCTGCCAAATTTGTGGGATCCTCTGTGTACTTTTCTGGGCAGAGGACAACAGCTTAATGAAGGGTAACAGGGGTTTATAGCCTAAATGAAGTTCTCCAAAAGGGGCTTGCTCAAGGTTGAACAAAGAACTGGTGGTAGGATTCAGAAGACAACCTGGTCTCCTAACTCCCTGTCCCCCATGCCCTTGAGTGAGATATCAGCACTAATATTCTCGTGTGCAAGGAATGCTGCATGCCTCGTCTTGTTTAATTCACTGGTCTTCATGTGACCTGCGTTGTAGCTGCTATCTCCATTTTGCAGATGAGACAATTGAGGCTCAAGAAAATCTGTGATTTGCTCAGGCATAGTGGGTTCAAATGTCGCTGTGATTCCATAGACTCCCTTCATTCAGCACACCAAGCTATTCTGCCTCCATTTTTCCTTAGAGCTACCCAGTGATGTGCAATCAGGTAGTGGTGTTTGAAACTGCCAATCCACAGCCTCAGCATCAGAAAATGGCTTCTAAAAGGGAGTTCACTTCTGCTGTGCCTCTAAGGATGTCCACCCTACCACCAAAAGGCACCTGGCTTGACTTCTGGCCAGGCTGGTGATCTCAGTATGCTGTCATACCTCTCAGAGCTGCAGGTCCCTCGTCTTAAATGGGACCAATAAGTCTTACCTTACAGGCTGTTTTAGGAGTCCCCATGGGTCCCAGTTGGGACAATGCCATGTTCATGGCCACGCCTGATGTGGGCGAGAAGCTGCTCTTGGTTTTTGTGGCCCACGATGTCTCATAGAGGCTGGCTGGCTGCACACTCAGGAACCCCGCTTCTGCCTGGCTTGGCGACGATTTCTCCCAGCCCACAGAGGAGATGGGAGCCCCATTCAGAGTGACAGCATGGCTCGGGAAAATGAGCTAACATTTAGGGAATGCAGTCTGAGCCTGGGGCTTTGCATATAGTATCACACTCTAGCCCCTCAGTATGACCAAGCAGGTGCCATGGACATCCCCATTCTGCAGATGAGGAAATGGCGGCCCAAGGAGGGAGTCACATGGTCCAGGTAACATGGCAGTGGTGAGGCTGGGGATTGAATTCTCAGATGCGTCTAAGGCCAAAGCTGTGGAATCTTTCCCCTCCCTTGCTCATGTGAGCCTCAGGACAAAGGCTTTTGGTGGTAGACTTGACACACTCAAGCAAGGCTGGCCTGATCATCATTTAATTTAGACCTGTTCCTTGCAAGCTTGTCAAGGAGGCCAGGGGCCATGGTCAGTTGGGGACAGCCTGGTCCAACCTCATTGCTTCTCCCTCTCTCCTTCCCTCCCAATGCAGGGTTCACTGGCTCCACCGCCCCACTGCCACTCCCAAGCCCAGCCTCACTTTGGGTTTTGCAACAGGAGTTGTGGGGGGCTTCCCACTCTGGTCTGCAAAGCTACTGCCACCGCACAGTGCCCTGAAAGCCATAAAGCAGCTGAGGAAAAATGACAGCGGCCGAGGAAACGAGCCACGGAGGAAATTAACTTGCACCCAGGGAGCTGCGCGGCTTTCTGCTGACAGAGAGGGCCCGCTGCCTCATAAAACTAAACACTTAAACTCTCCTCTTTACAATAATTACAGTGCCTTGAATGCCTTTCCCCCCTGCCCTGGCCACTTGCAGGCCACTAAGGGGGGCTGGCTCCTTGCAGGCCACTAAGGGGGACCCACAGGTGGGAGCTGGGCCTCATGGGGAGAAAAAAGGGTAGGAGCCAAATTTGGCTCCCAAAGCAAGAATGCCCTTGGCTGGGGGTTGGCCGGAGAGCCAGAGGATGTGAGAGGGACTTGGGGACTTGGGCTCCAGCCTCCTCATTTGACAGGTGAGGAACCTGAGGGCCCAATGAGGGCTTGTGACTTAGTGAAGGTCACCCAGCCAGTTAAAGGCAGGATTGGACTAAAAGCAGCTCCTCTCCTTGTGAGCAGTGACAGCCATTTCCCAGAATCGCTGCCCTCTCCACTTGGATTTCCTGAAGGCCTAGACCCTGTGCCCATGTGAGAAGACAAAGCGCCTGGTCTCAGCCTCAATTAGAAGGTGAGTTCCTAAGGGTTAGGACCGTGTCCATCCCCTTCACACTGTGCCTTGGCTGCCAGAGCAGGGCCAGACTCAGTGTAGGCCCTTGGGCAACACCTGTCTCTCAGGGAGCCACTTCCAGGGCTTTGGAGGAGCAGCCCTGAACCCTTTACAAGAGAACCGGGTTCACCTTCACCCCAGCCATTTGGCGCGAGCCCAGGAAGACACAGCAGAGAATGGAAGCTTCCCTCCAAGCGGATGTTACGTCTGCCACAGGGGCAGGTGTTAGTCTCTGAGCCTTGGAGAGGCGCCGTGGGCAAGGGGTCCACCCCTGCAGGTTCTGTTTCCAAGCAGCAACACATGGCTCCCAGGCCTCAGACCCCAGCCCTGGGCTACCTATCTGCTCTGCTGGGGAGGACCTCTGCCATCTGTGACTCCATAACCTGCTCCCAGGCCCAAGTCCAGCCAGCCCCCTGCACCCCGCCCCATTCCTCCTTCAGACTCCTTTCCAAGCAGCAGCCTTCCTCTCCACTTGGCATGTGGCTGCCTTCTGTACTTACACCCCACAAAATCCCCCTCCCCAAGTGGGGGACAGCTGTTGTTTTTTCTCACAGACATCATTCTGCCTTTGGGACCACCCCTCCCCCTCACTTACACCTTCAGCTTTGGAAGGAGCTGCTCACTCAGGGTGGGTGTTGGGGTGGGTACAAAACCCAAACCTGGCCAATCAGTGTATCCCATCACCCTGGTTACCGAGAGTAGTATGAAGCTGTTCAGGGAACCCAAAGTCTCATCAAGGCAAATCCTAGGACTGGAGAAAGAGGACCTTATCTTTCTGCTAGAATTGCTGAGCTGCGGTTGTATACCTGGTGCTGCTAAGGACTGGAGAAAGAAGCCTGAGGTGGGGACTTTCACTCCCAATGACTTGTTGAGCACGTGGATCTAGCCATGCCTGAAGTTATATGAGCCCGGGAATAATAATCGTTATTATTTGATTGTAATAATTATTTCCCTATGTGGTATTGCTGTTTTCTTTTGCAAGTCAGAGTTTCGTTTCTGTCACTCACAACTAAGAGGTGCTAGCCTGGCAAGATGTCCTGTTTAGTGATCCAGCTAATAGTATAACAGGCTTTCCTCAGTTCCTTCCCACTGAGGAGGCTCAGAACCTTCCAGGGCCTGAGTCTCTTGGCTGTTATTTTACTAACTTTATAAGCAAAGGGTTCTATTTTTCTTGCTTTGTTCCAAGACTCTGCTGTCCATCGCTCCGGAGACAACTGCAGCAAGCAGGGTCCCTCTCCCCCTGCCCTGGCCTGCAAAGGTTCAGACTAAGACTTTTCCCCAGACACTGGCTCCCTGGAAAGTGAGGAAGAATGAAGCCAGTGAAGCCAGGTCTATAGTTTCATATTTTTCATGGTGAGTGTAGTTTGCACATGCATGCCTGTGTTAGAAGGAATCTTTGGCTATTGAAAACGAAAGAGAAAATAAGGGATGAGCACATGGTGACCATTGCTCCCTTGACACCACCCTCCCTTCCTGGGATACTTTCCCTCTGGAACCACTCTTCTCAGGGAGCAGGTCCTGGGCAGGCACCTGGCTGAGACTTGGCCCTCTTGACCAATGCCATTCTGACACAATGATGTCAGGGTGGACACACGTCCCTGGCCAGGTCAGGGGGACTCCTTTCTGGGGTATTTATTATACCCATGAAAAATAGATATAATAGGAAAGGACCCCTCCTTTCCTCTGGGGTTTCTTGGCCTGTAGAATATAAATCTGGAATTGCTGGGGATCTCTGTGGCAAGGTGTCTGTTAAAGAATGAAGCCAGTGACTGGGCGGGGTGCGGTGGCTCACACCTGTAATCCCAACATTCTGGGAGGCCGAGGTGGGCAGATTGCTTGAGCTCAGGAGTTCAAGACCAGCCCCATCTCTAAAAAATAGTTGGGCACTGTGGTAGGCTCTGGTAGTCCCAGCTACTTGGAGGGGCTGAGGCAAGGGAAACACTTAAGCCCAGGAGTCTGAGGTTGCTGTGAGTTATGATGCCACTGCACTCTACCAGGGGCTACAAAGTGAGACTCTGTCTCAAAAAGAAAGAAAGAAAGAAAAGAAAAGAAAACGAAAGGGCGGTGCCCGTGGCTCAAAGGAGTACGGTGCTGGCCCCATATACGGAAGTGGTGGGTTCAAACCCAGCCCCGGCCGAAAAAAGAACTGCAAAAAAAAATGAAGCCAATGAAGAGGAACAGATCTGTGTGGGGGAGAGGGAGCAAAGTCCTGACAACAGTGCTTTTACCTAGATCCAGCCTTGCCTGATGCTGCGGCTCATGCCCTTGAACTTCCCAGTTCCCTTGTCCTCTTGAGGTAGTTTGAGTTTGGTTTCTGACTCTTGCAAACAAAAAAGTATTAACATAGAAAAGTGGTCCAAATTAGTTGTTTTAAGAAAATGATGGTGACAAAACTGTACAGGATGCCGAAGTCATTATAACCATTATAGAACAAGATAAAAACCAGTAACCTCAAACTCTTGGGCTTAAGTGATCCTCTTGCCTCAGCCTTCCATGTAGCTGGGACTACAGATGCCCGCCACAATGCCTGGCTAATTTTTGTATTTTTGTTGTTGTTGTTGGGGATTCATTGAGGGTACAAGAAACCAGGTTACACTGATTGCATTTGTTAGGTAAATTCCCTCTTACAATCATGTTTTGCCCCCAAAAGTTGTGGCACACACCAAGACCCCACCCCCCTCGCTCCTTCCCTCTCTCTGCTCTCCCCTTCACCCACCCCCACCATGTCATTAATTGTCATTAATTGTCCTCCTATCAAAATTGAGTACATGGGCCCTGGCCAGCCAAACAACAATGACGGCTGCAACCAAAAAATCGCCAGGCTTTGTGGCAGGTGCCTGTAGTCCCAGCTACTTGGGAGGCAGAGGCAGGAGACTTGCTTTGAGCCCAGGAATTGGAGGTTGCTGTGAGCTGTGATGCCACCGCACTCTCTCCAGGGTGACAGCTTGAGACTCTGTCTCAAAAAAAAAAAAAATTGAGTACATGGGATTCATTCTTCTCCATTCTTGTGATGCTTTACTAAGCATAATGTGTTCCACTTCCATCCAGTAATTTTTGCATTTTAGTAGAGACCAGGTCTCACTCTTGCTCAGGCTGGTCTCAAATTCCTGAGCTCAGGTGATCTACCCACCTTGGCCTCCCAGAGTGCTAGGATTATAGAGGTAAGCCACTGTGACTGGCAGGAGGCAACTTTAGTTAGCAGAAGTTGACAGGCTCCCACTTCCATGCCCAGAGGGGATAAGAGAGGGGGCTCTATGCAGGGCAGGGCCTGCTCTTGAGGTCTCCAGTACAGCTGTAAAGTTGTGCCCTGCACAACTCCTGGAGTGCCACCCCAGGGACAATGATGGGAATGCCCTCCTATGAGCTCACTCAGCAAAGGATCCTGCCTGTCACCAGCCCACTCCCAAACATGGGCTGGCAAAGAGTTCTAGCTGGAAGACACATTACCCAAGAAAAGAATTTTTGTCAGGGCCCAAGTTCTCAGTAACTTGATTCTAGAATTCTTTTTAACCTCTATTTCCCCTTTTCACAAAAAGGAAATAAGACACAGATGGCTCTGAAAATTTCTCCAAAGAAAGTTGCCAAAGATCCTTACCCCTCTAAATTCTCTCTTTCTCTTTTTTCTCTCTCTCTCCCCATTCTGTACCATTTAGACTATGTGTCACTTCACTTCTCAAAACCCTCAGTGGCAACCCACTGCCAATTGAATTGAAGCCAGAGTTTCTGACCTGATTCTGGTGCTACTGGGCCAAGTGTTCCCCACATCCCTCTCTACAGCTGGGTCTTACTCTGATCACTTGCTGCTCCCCAAGAATGTCTGATGATGGTCTGTCGAACTTGCACTGCCCTGTCCCCTGGACACAACATTGGCTGACAGCCACCATTCATGTTGCCACCAACACACGTGCCAGCCACCCCTCTCCCTTTGTTGGCCTGGGAGGTGTATCCATCACCACCTAGTCTCGGCACAGGCCAACAAACTCTCAAGACTCACCCAAGGTCATATAATAATGGGAAGAGGGTAGTGAATCCAACTCCCTGTGTCTGGTTCCCAGCCCAGACCCTTCCCCAATTCCAGGATCCCTGTTCCCCTTCCTGCTTGGGGAGACGCTGCAAATGCCACATCAAGTGCTGTCCTTGCTCAAGTGCGGCCACGCTTCCCCACAGAAGGTGAATGGCTTCCTTTTTAATGATCACATCCACGGATCAGGCAGGTTTCTGGCAGGAGATAGCGGCCACTCACCCACCTTCGAGGAGGGTGTGAGGAAGTTTCCCTTACAGAGGTGCAGGCAGGGTTACAAGAGAAGCCAAGGGGATGTGGAAGCATGAGGGACAAGCCACCCAGAACGCTTTGGTGACCTCAGCTAGAAGGGAAGAGGAAGGAACAGTGTGACGAGAGCTGGGAAAGCTGAGTCAGGGAGGAGGGGCGCTCAGCAGACGGGGGACACAGCTACTGCTAGGACCACCACCGGGCAGGGACATCCCTGGCCTCTCTCTCCTCCCACCTCCCAGGTCCCTGTGGTGCTGACCACTGGCTGGACCTCACTGTAAGCTGCAGCACCAGGGAACTGGGTGGCAGTCAGGGAAATTCTGTCTCCCAGAGCAAGAGACAGAAGGGAGGGTGGGAGGGGACGGGAGGACCCTGGATGTGTTTCTGATCACGGCTATGATAGATGACCACAGACTTAGTGACTTACAGCTTATCCCACAGCTCTGGAGATCAGAAGTCCGAAACGAGTCTCACTGGGCTACAGTCACAGGCCTGCTTTCCTTTCCGGAGGCTCTAAGGGAGAATCTATTTAATCTATTTCTCTGCCTTTTCCAACTTCTAGCGGCCGCCTATCTTCCTTGGCTTGTGGTCCTTTCCACTGTTAAAGCTAGTGCTGACCAGCCAGGTCTCACCACGCCACCTCTCTCATTCTGCCTCCCTCCTTCCTCATTAAGGACCCTGTGATTATACTGGGCACCCCCAGGATCATCGCCTTATTTTTAAGGCTGATTGGTTAAGGCCAGCCTTAACCACCTGCAGCCTGAGTCCCCCTTTGCCATGTACCCAGACTCAGTCACAGGTTCCAGGGACCAGGATGTGGATATTTTTGGAGGACGTATTCTGTCCACCATGGGTGCCAAACAGAAAACAACTGGCCCACCTGCTTTATGTGCTGGTTACCTGGGACTCGGCTTACTTCCTGTCCTGCTAGAGGCTTCCTGAGGACAGGGACCCTTTGGGTTGCCTATTGCTGTGTAACAACCCATCCCCAGACTCAGTGGTTCAAAGTAACAGTTATTTCTCATCACTCACGTGCCTGTGGGTCAGCCTGTGTTCAGCTGACTGAGGCTGGGCATTTCTGTGTCACACTGTGGGCTCTGAGTCTCTCCTTTTCCTTGGACCTATGGGGCAGGAGGTGGGATCTTCCCGGGCAATGACAGAGAGGCAAAGGGGAGAGGAGACACATGGCATTTCCTAAGGTTAACTTTGGAGCTGTCACCTGCACCCATCTGCCATTGGAGTTCCATGGCCAAGTCCAAAGCCAAGGGATGAGTGCAAGTGTGATTCACCCTCCACGAGGCCAAGGTAGGGATGAATGCAGGGAGGAGTGAGAAATGGGGGTACAATTCAGTTCACTTCAGAAACTGCATCTTAATTATATTTGTTTTCCCTGATGTCCCCAAACATTGTGTTTTATTGAGTTGGTTCTCCATGAAAATATATCAAGTGAATGAATGAATGAATGAACGCGTCCCAGCAGTAGGAAGGACTCAGTCAGGCTCACGGCGTCTCCCACTGTGGTGGAGATGGGCTCCACGCTCTCGCTTTTGTTCTCCACTGGAGATTACAGCTGGCAGAGCACGAACACATGACAGCGCGTCTCCTCCTTTGTGTTGGGAAACAGCTCACAGTTCTGGACGGAGAATAGGAGAAAATAGAAGAATATGTCTTCCTTCCAGAGAGTGTATGGAGGGCTGTGGCGTGCTTGGGAGGGGGTGGCTCCTGCAGACAAGGAGGCACCGTGCCACCGAGGCCATTCTGCTACCTCCGTTCTTTCTCTCCCTCCCCCTCCTCAGCAAATCTCAGTTGTCCGAGCACCTGCTCATGGGCCAGGTCTTAGGCTGGGCCTACCATCAAGGCTGCCAATGAGGCAGAGATGAGAAGATCCTGCTCTGCTGCCAAGATGCTTACAATGGGTTTATCAGGATACATCCCCATTGTAACCTGAGGAGCATCTGTAGTGCTTATGGCTGTCTGCCACTGAGAGTCTATGATTGTTTGTTAAGCAGCAATATCTGATTGATATACAGTCAAATTGCATCATTTTACAGATGAGAAAACTGAGACCTCAGAAGATAAAAGGCTTGCCTAATGTTAAATAAATAATAAACAGCAAAGATCCAGATCTCCTGATTTCTAGCCCAGGATTCCTTCTTTCTACCGCATGGCAGTGTCACCTAGCTTCTGGTTTCTTTACTCATTCATTCAACAAACATGTGTTCTGGAGATACGCAGATGACTGGGGAGACAGACCTCAAACAGACCATGAAAAATGTGGCAAGGGGTAACAGAGAAGTGCTCAGGCACCAAGAAGAGGCACCTAACCCAGCTAGAAAATCATGACAGGCTTCCTGGGGACAGGGTGTCTGCACTGAGTCATAAATGGGAAAGCATTGACCAGGCAAAACTGAGGAGGGAGGAGTTGGTATGAGCTTGGGCTGAAGCTGGGGCACAGCCTGGGGCTCTGTGTGTGGGGCTTCGGGCAGAGGGGAGCAGCAGTGGGTGAGCTATCCAAGCCACATCTTGGGGCTGGTAGCAGCAGGTGAGGGCCTGAGAATGGGGGTAGAGCCTACCCTGGGCCTTTATCCCACAGAGAGCTCAACCCTTTCACCAGCAGGTGATTGGGGGCCATTGTGGGTGTGGCCTTGGACACACAAAGTCATTCTCTGGCCATGATGAGGGACTGGACAAGCTGGCCCTCAGGGGTTTCTCTAAAACCTGGGGGGTTGGCCAGAGTTAGGCATACTATACAGGAGGCTATCTTTCCTGGCAGCTGGCCAGGCCCCAGGCTGAGGAGAGCCTGTGGGGCAGGGTTTGGGTGGCATCTCAGAGAGCGGGCACCTCTTTCTTCCACCTTGGCGAGGAGCAGGGAACTCTCCTCTGAGCCAAAGGCTGGTCCAGGAACATGAAGAACAAGGACAAATTGGACATTCAACATTAAATATAGGACTATCCAGATGGGGGAAATGACTTTCTGTTTCCCTTCCTCTTCTCACAGAGGGAACACGGGGGCGGTGGGGATTAGTCACTGACGTGAGGGGGCCTTTCGGACGGCCATCCAGGCTCCGAGAGCCCCATCCTTGGGCCTTGCCTCAGAGCCCTGACAGAGACCACCGGGAGGAAAAGCAGACACCTAACCCGAGAAGCCCATGTTTAACAGAAGAGGGCGAACCAGCCAGGCTGCCAAGAAAATTCCAGGTAATTGATGTTATTTTCCCATTGACTACGTTCTGCTAGAAAAGAGTTTGGTTACAGGGTGTAATCAAATCACACTTAAGAATTCTACTAAAAGATTACATTTATAATGAGAAAAAAAAGTACTTTAAAAAAGGAATCTGTGGTATAACCTCCTCGGAGGACGATTTGGCAACGCTTTTAGAAACAAGAAAAGCACGCGTGCAGCGACTCCACTTGCGGAAACTTGTGCGTACACATGCACCCACCCGGGTGGGGGAAGACACCCTCTACAGCAGTGTGAATGGAAGTGGCACACTGGGGATACCCAACAGAATCAGAAAGGGACTGAGTAGGCCAATTAACTGCACATTCACAGGGTGGAATGCTATGCACGCAGGAACACCATTGGCAGCTGTCTAGAGGGAAGATTTTCACACAACTCTGTTGCACAGAAAAAAGCAAAAGAGAAAACGTTGGGCACAGCATGCTGCTTGCATGTAGAAAATGAGGAGTATGGATATCAAGAGATGGGCAAGACTCTGCTAGTTCTCACAACTGTCACAACAAATTATCCCAGACACACATGTATTCTTTCACAGTTCTGGAGGTCAGAACGCTGAAATCAAAGTGTCAGCAGGGCTGTGCGCCCGCTGGAGACCCTAGGGGAGTGTGACAGTTAATTTTATGTGTCAGTATGACTTAGCTCCAGGGTGCCCAGATATTTGGTCAAACAATATCCAGGGTGTTTCTGTGAGAGTGTTTTTGGATGTGATTAACATTTGAATCTATAGGTTTGGCGTCCATAGCACAGTGGTTATGGTGCCAGCCACATGCACTGAGGCTGGCGGGTTTGAACCCAGCCCCAGCCTGCTAAATAACGACAACTGCAACAAAAAATAGCCAGGCATTGTGGTGGGCACCTGTAGTCCCAGCTACTTGGGAGGTTGAGGCAAGAGAATTGCTTAAGCCCAAGAGTTTCAGGTTGCTGTGAGCTGGGATGCCATGGCACTCTACTGAGGGTGACATAGTGACACTCTGTCTCAAAAAAAATTTTTTTTGAATCTATAGACTGAACAGCAGTTGTTTTTTTATATGCCTTCAAACTTGAATAGAAACATTAGCTCTTCCTGGGTGTTGAGCTTCCTGGCCTTTGCACTAGAACTAGACCATCAACTGACTCACTTGGTAAATCTTGGGACTTTACCAGGCTCCAAAATCAAATAAGCTTATCCATATATGTACAAAAATATACATATATATAAAATGTATACCTGTATTTTTTTAATTTTTTTTTACATGTGCATGTGTTTATTAGTTTTCCAATTTTTGCCTTCACAGAATTTAAAGGGCTTAAAATTTAATAACAATAACAATGTTTAAGATAAGGACTAGAAACAAAAACCTTGTAAGGAATAAATGAAGAGGTTCAGCGCCTGTGGCTCAACAGGCTAAGACGCCAGCCACGTACTCCGGAGTTGGCAGGTTCGAATCCAGCCCAGGCCCACCAAACAACAATGACAGCTGCAACCAAAAAAAAAATGGCTGGGCGTTGTGGTGAGCACCTGTAGTCCCAGCTACTTGGGAGGCGGAGGCAGGAGACTCGCTTGAGCCCAGGAGTTGGAGGTTGCTGTGAGCTATGATGCCACAGCACTCTATCCAGGATGACAGCTTGAGGCTCTGTCTCAAAAAAAGAAAAAAAAAATGAACGAAGATAAATACATTCAGAAAAGAAAACTGACGATTACTGCATCGAAATATTAAGCAATAATAATAATAATAATGCAAAGAAAGTAACGTCCACATTGTCAAATAAGAGTATGTCTATTATAGAATGCTTTGACTCTGAGGCTCAGTATGACGTCATCAGTTAACTTCTTATTTTTTTTTCCAAATATATACCTGTATATTTTATGTATGTAAGTATATACAAAAAAACAAAAGCAGAGTGTTCTGTTTTTCTTCAGAACCCTGACTCATACGGGACCGTCCTCTCATTGCCTCTCAGCTCCTGGTGTCTGCTGTCATTCCTTGGCTTGTGGCCGCATCACTCTCTCTCTGCTTCTGTGGTCGCATTTTCTCCTCCTCTTCTTTGTGTCTATTTTATAAAGATATTGTCATTGGATTTAGGGCCCACTCAGATGCTACAGTATAATTTCCTCGTCTCAAATCCTTAATCACATCTGCAATATCTTTTTTCAAGTAAGGTCACATTCACAGCTTCAGGGATTAGGGCATGGTTGTGTCTTTTGGGGCCATCATTGGACTCTCTTCAGATTCTGGCTCCACAAGAGAGCACAGGCTTTTGAGAAGGGAAACCAATAGTCCTGGGTGAGCAGGAGACTTGATTTTATAATGGCTCTTTCTGTGTCGTCTTCTTTCTCCTTTTCCATAAGCACATATCATCTGTTTCACAAACCTCAAACAGTAAGAGCACCTCAGCCAATGTTTGAAGCACTATAGAAAGGACATTTGTATCCATCATCTAACTAGAACATTGACCACCCTTCCCAGAGGCCCTGAGCAGTGTCCAGCTCCCCAGATAGGAGTTGGTCTTAAATGTCTTGCACAGCCGGACCCATGTATAGGAAGAACATGATTATGGGGTTTTCAGTCTCATGGGCTGGGCATGGTGACTCACGCCTGTAATCCTAGCACTCTGGGAGGCCAAGGCAGGTGGATTGCTTGAGCTCAGGAGTTCGAGGCCAGCCTGAGTAAGAGTGAAACCCTGTCTCTATTAAAAATAGAAAAACTAGCTGGGTGGTAAAGCACATGTCTGTAGTCCTAGTTACTTGGGAAGCTGAGATAAGAGGATTGCTCAAGCCCAAGAGTTGAAGTTGCTGTGAGCTATGATGCCACTGCACTCTATCTAGAGCAACAGAGCAAGACTCTGTCTCAAAAAAAAAAAAAGATAGTCACAATATTGCAGGGTACTTAAGCAGGCTACAACCTAAATTCCTGATGGTGAAAATACAGTTTCTGGTGTTGTCAGTGCAGTAGAACTTGCCCCCTCTGTAGAAACAGCAACTCCTAGACAGAGGTCAAAAGCGTCTTCAAGCCTCCTGCAGGCCAGGGAAGAATGACCGGAGGGTATTTCCCATGCATCTCAGATTGAACTCTTCACTTGGCTTTCACATTCAACTTGTAGGAATTGTCTTCACTTCCTCCAAGAATTGGTCTCTCTCCCATCTCTTCTTTCTCCCATCTGTGTTTTGTTTGCCTACTTCTGAGAAAGATACATTCCTTTCTTCTTGACTCTCCAGAAAGAAAATCATCTGGGCAAATCTGATCATAAATGGTAACTGACACTTGGTCTCACAGTGGGGAGACCTTGGGGGTTGGTGGGAACGATGACAAAGAGGACAGCACGGCCTGTCTCAGGGACAGCTGTTACTCAACCCCAGCCCAGTGCAACCGCTCTGGCATGTGGGCCCAGGGATGCTGAAACTTCTAGCTTTTCAAGAGAAGCCAAACATCCAAATTCGTAGGTAAACTCCCCCAATAATTTAATGTAGGAAATAGATTTAATTTCTTTTAACTGCTGTGTAGACCAAATAAAACACATTTATGTCAGATTCTAGCCTGTGGCCCTCATTTTCAAACCTGGGTTCTCATGTGTTAGCACTTTAAGTCCCCAGCCATCCTCAAGCTGTGGCTTTTACATCTTTACACTTTTACATCTAAGCCATCCTTAATTTTTTTTTCATTTTTCTTAATTCTTAAACTAAGAGCTTCATGTGGTAGTAATGAAGGCACACCAAGACGGGGTCCTGGGATACGGATTCATAGCCCAGGGAGGTGCAAGCAGAAAAACAGGCTCCCTGCTCAATTGGGAAAGTGAGAGATGTGTTCAGCACAGGCTGGAGGAGGCAGTGGCTGCTCCCTGGCTAGTCGCCTGGTTGTTTTGGACATTTGCTTGTGTAGACTGTTCTGTTCTCAACCTAATGATGCCATTTTTAGTGACTCATTAGGATCCTCATTAAGAGTTGTTAGCACATCAAAACAATGTTGGTGAGGGCTGGCAGAGGGTGGCTTCCTGGACATTAACAGTTGTCCGAATTTCCTTAGATGCAGGGGAGGGACAAAATGGCAACAAGCAGATTCCCAAATGCTGTTCGTTCAGAGGGTTCAGAGGGTGCTGTTTTTTTACAAGCACTTATTGAGCACCTACGGCATGTACAGTGGTTTCCTCTGGTGCAAGAATGAAATGCAAAGTCACCATGTTCCGCCACCCCGGCTCATCCTCTCCAGCCGTACTGGCCTCTCCACTTCTCTGTGTGTTCTCTCCACCTTGCCATGGGGTCTTTTTATTCCTTGGCTCCATCCTTGGTATGCTTGCTCTCCAAATAGCTCCTTTCTGGAGAGATTGTCCCTGATTCCCTGCCTGCTGTTGACAAACCCTTACCATCACGGTCTGAGCCACTGCCCTATTTTATTTACTACAGGGTACTGACGGCCAGTTAAAATTATTGTACTTATTTGCTCACTAGTTTGCTGTCAGCAAGGACCAGGTCTACTGGGTCCCTAGACCCCATAAGAGTGCCTGGCACATAGTAGGCGCTTGGTTAATATTTGCTTAACAGGTGCAAGATGATGAGGAAGAAACGGCCCCACCCTCCCAGCTGAGGTCACACAGGAGCTGGTGTCCCCTGTCCATCCCCCTTCATACGTCTCTGCGCAGTACAGCTTGTGGCTTTGTTAAAGAAATCTGAGATTATTCTGAAGGAAAGATAACACGTGAGATAGCACATTCATTTCTTCAGTTCACACTTCTCTCCAGCAAGGGGTACCTGTGCAGGCGCGCAGGGCTAGCCCCCGCCTCTCCCAATTCCGGTCAGCGCCTGGAGCCTCAGGTGCCAGCAGCAGCAGGCAGAGATCAGGCAGGGGCATCCCAGGGCCAGGTTCTGCCAATAGATTATGTCTCTGAGTAATTAAGATGGAATTAAAAATTAATTCTTTCCTTCGGCCTGATTATATTTCAAGGGATAAACTGAGTGTTATGGCTTTTGTGCAGTTTTTTCTACCTAAATGAAATTGGATTGTGTTTTCAGAGATGGGGGAAGTGAGATGCTGGGATTAATCTAGCAGCTAAAGCTCCCTGGGGGAGGGAACCAGGTGATTCTGCCTTGGGAGCGGATGAACTTCACGGATCAGCTGCTCTGGCCCTCACAATGGAGTTGGCTCCCCTAGGAGCAACTTGAGTCCATGCTGAGGTCCCAGCAATTTTGATCTGTTCCTGTCACTGGAACACAGGAAGTCAAGCCCTGTGTCTGCTCCCCATGGGGAATGAGCTGGATCGGCCAGAGTCAGACGGGCTCCGAGTCAGCTCTGCCCCTTAAGCGTGGCAAATCATCTCAGGCTTCCCCTGCTGAGTCCCAGCTTCCTCATCTGTGAAATGGGTATAAACCACACACCTCCCAGGGCTGTTGGAGGCAGTGTATAATAATTATGCTAGCCTAGCAGCATAGGTATTCAGTAAATGTGTGAGTCTCCTCATCCACCAACTCCAGGCTGTTGGAAAAGTTTCATTCTTTTTTTTAAAAAGTATTCATTTGTTCATTCACTCAGTAATGCATTCCCATGATTCAAAAGTCAAAAGGTAGAAAAGGTATACAGCAAAAACCTCCTCAAGCCACTGTCCCCACAGACAGTTTCCCTCTGTAAAGGCTACTGGTGTTGTCTGTGTCTTTATCCTGCCAGAGATATTTTATGCATCCATGAAAAAAATATGTTTGCTTCACTCCCCCCCTTTTGTTTCACAAATGGCAGTGTGCTAGAAGCATCCTTTGGCTCTTGTTTTATTTTGTTTCTCCCACACAATGTATTTTGGAGAACAGTTCGCATTGGTGCGTAACCCAGTTTCTCAGTCATTTCCACATCTGGATAGTTATCCACCGCATGGATGTTCCATGGCACATTTAACCAGTCATCCGCTAATGGACATTCATCCCGTTTCCAATCTCTTGCTATTCCAAATAATTCTGCAATAAATAAGCTCAGACACAGTCATTTTGCTCATCTGAATACATATCTCTGAGGCAAATTCCTAGACCTGAAATTGTTGGCCAAAGAGAATAAACTACATTTGTTAAACATAAAAACTGTGTGTATAGGAAAAGGAATAGATAAAAGAAGAATTACAGAATATTTGTCAAAGTTGAAGCTGATCAGTATATAGGAGTTCATTATACAATTCTTTCTGCTCCTATGTATGTTTGGAAATGTCCTTAATAAAAAAATTATAAAAAAGAAATGTGTCTTCCAGTCCCGTATCTTTTTTTTTCTCTATACATATACATGTGTTTATTTGGTTTCCACTTTTTGCCTTCACAAAATTAAAAAGGCTTAAAATTTAATAACAACAACAATGTTTAAGATAAGGACTAGAAACGAAAACCTTATAAAGAATGAACGAAGATAAATACATTCGGAAAAGAAATCAGACAATTGCTGCAATTGAGCAATAATAATAATAACGCAAAAAAAGTAACATTCACATTGTCAGATGAAAGTGTGTCTATCATAGAATGCTTTGACTCTGAGGTTCGGTATAGCCAGTCCCATCTCTTCTGGTAAAGAGCTTGGAAGGAACTCGTCTCTCCCATCCAAATAAGAACAAAGCTGAACAAACTGCAGATCCACAACTTTTCTTAGCCCCATCAGGGAATTGAGGCCACAGGACCAACTTCTGCACCCAGAAATGTAAATGCAGAATCACAACTTGCCAGAGCAGAAGCTTCTGGGAGAGAGCCATTCCAGAATGGGAAAACCTAGACTGTAATTGGCGGGTTGCTGATGGCTCAGCACGGACAAGATTGAGAGTTAAAAACTCCAGGGTATTAGTCTTAGAGGATACCATCCACGTCTGTGAGTTCTACCTCCAGAGTTCTACCAGCTTCTCAAAGAGAAGATCAGAGAAAAAGCCTCTCATGCTTCAGGGGCAGGGGAGAAAGTAGGCATTTTGAAATATGCCAGGGCATTACATTCCTCTTAACTAAATTCTGCCCTCAAGAAAAACTAGTGTACCTGAGCTTAACTGACTTGGGAGGAGAAACACTAAATTCCATCTCCCTCTAGATGTTGGCATGGGGCAAGGAAATATTCAGCTCCAGCCCAAGCTTTCCTTTCTACCCACTTCCCACAAAAGGTGCGGGAGTGGGAAGAACTGAGACGCACTGTGAAGACCACAGCCCAGAGACACAGGATCGCCAAAGACCAAGACCTAACCATAGAGCGATCAAATGCTTTCTCACCCCCCACACCTTGCCACTACTCAGAAAAGGCCCGTTTATAGCAGTTGCTTTTATCCAATGTATCATGTCCCACTTTCAGCAGAAAATTACAAGGCATACAAAAAGGCAAAAAGACCATTTGGAAAGACAGAACCATGTATCAGACCACACTCAGACATAGCAAGGATATTGGAATTATCAGATTAGGAATTTAAAATTGCTATGATTAATATGCTAAGGGCTCTAATGGAAAAAAAGTAGACATGCAAAAAACCAAATGGGTGGTGTAAGCAGAGATATGGAAATTATAAGAAAAAATCAAAATGAAATATTAGAAATTAAAAATACTGTGAAAGAAATGAAGACTGCCTTTGATGGGCATAGACTGTATGCAGCAGAGAAACACTCAGTGAACTTGAAAATATGTCCATAGGAGCTTCCAAAACTAAATTGCAAAGAGAAAAAAAAAAACTAAGAAAAAATGGAATAGAATATCCAAGAATTTTGAGATAATTACAAAAGATGTGACATAGACATAGTGGGAATACCAGAGAAAGAAGAAAGAGAAAAGAACAAAAGAACGATTTCATGCAATAATCACTAAAAATGTCCAAATATTGGCCAGACATGGTGACTCATACCTGTAATCCCAGCACTTTGGGAAGCCAAGGCAGGAGGATCACTTGATGCCAGGAGTTTGAGACCAACCTGGGAAATCCTCCTTGTATTAAAAAGTAAAAGAAATTACCCAGGTGCAGTGGCATGCACCTGTAGTCCCAGTTACTTAAGAGGTTGAGCTAGGAGGATGGTTTACGCCCAGGAATTGGAGGTTGCAGTGAGCTATGATTGCACCACTGCACCCTGGCCCGGGTAACAGAGTGATATGAAGAAACGGAAGAAGAAATAATAAAAACAAAAAACAAAAAACAAACAAACAAAAGAAACGGAAGAAGAGGAGGAGGAGAATTTAATGTCAAGATTAATGTCAGACAGCAAACTACAGATCCAGAAAGCTTAGTCAAAGAATATCAAGCAGGATAAATGCCCAAAGAGCTATACCTAGGCATATAACATTCAAACTGTAGGAATTCAAAGACAAAGAGAAAAATCTCGAAAGAAGCCAGAGAGGGAAAAAAACTCTTACCTGTAGAGGGATAAGGATAAGAATTGCACTGGACTTCACTTCAGAAACTATACAAGCAAGAAATGAGTGGGGGTGAAATATTTAAAGTGTGGAAAGGAAAAACCTATCAACCTAGAAATATATATTCAATAAAATTAGCCTTCAGAAGTGAAGGAGAAATAAAGACTTTTTCAGGCAAACAAAAAATTGAGAGAATTTGTTGCCATTAAACCTCCCTGGTAAGAAATGTTTAAAAAGTTCTTTAGCAAGACGAAAAATGATATAGTTCAGAAATTCAGATCTACATAAAGAAAGGAAGAGATTTAAAGAAGGAGTAAGTAAAGGTAAAATAAATATTTTAATTTTTTCATTCCCATGGATCTAACAGACACGAGTTTGTTCAAACTAATAACAGCAAAAACATACTTGGTGACTATAGCTCATAGATGAGTGACATGAATTGCTGAAAGCTAGATGGGAAGGAGGGAGGAATTATTAATTATTATAATTAATTATTATAATTATAATAATTATTGATTATTATAGTTATTAAGTACTTGAATCAGCATGGTGTTTTGTTATGTTTTATTTTGTTTAAGACAAGATCTCACTCTGTTGTCGGGGCTAGAGTGCAGAGGCATCAGCCACCTCTAACTCCTGGGCTCAAGTGTTGCCCCACCGCAGCATACAGGCACCTGCCACTACACCTGGCTCATTTTTCTACTTTTTTGTAGAGTCAGGGTCTTGCTCTTGCTCAGGTCTGGTCTCAAACTGCTGGCCTCAAGCAAACTTCCTGCCTGGGCCTCCCAAAATGCTAGGATTACAGGCGTGAGCCACTGTGCCTGGCCAGTATAGCGTTATTTGAAAGTTGACTTGGATTAGTGGTAAGTGTATATTGCAAACTCTGGGGCAACCACTAGAAAATAAAACAAACAAACAAAAAACCCATAACTGATATGCTAAGAGAGAAAATAGAATCATATTAAATGCTCAGTAAAAACTTCAAAAGACAGAAAAATAGCCTGTCATTTGCAAAAATAAGAACAAGGATGACAAATAGAAAACAGTAACAAGTATGGTACCTTGAGTCCAGCCACATCAATAACCACTTTAAACATCAATGATGTAGCAACTTCATTCATAATTGTGAAAATATGGAAACAATTGTGTATTGATGCCCTTTAGTAGGTGAATAAATAACATGCAGTGCATTCAGACAATGGAATATTATTCAACACTAAAAAGAAACGAGCTATCATGCCATGAAAAAACTCGAAGGAAACTTAAGTGCATACTGCTAAGGAAGAACCCAGTCTGACTTATAAGTATGTGATGTTCTGGAAAGTGAAAGGTATGAATACAGTAAAAGTATGCCTGTTTACCAGGGGTACAGGGCAGGGAGGGATGAATAGGTGGAGGACAGAGGATTGATTTTCTTTTTTTTTTTTGGGACAGAGTCTTGCTCTGTTGCCCTGGGCAGAGTGCAGTGGCATCACAGCTCACAGCAACCTCAAACTCTTGGGCTCAAGTGATCCTCTTGCCTCAGCCTCCCCAGTAGCTGGGACTACAGGTGCCCAACACAATGCCCGGCTATTTTTAGAGATGGGGTCTTGCTTTGCTAAGATTGTTCTTGAACTGGTGAGCTCAAGAAGTCCACCTAGTTTGGCCTCCCAGAGTGCTGGGATTACAGGCGTGAGCCACTGCGCCCGGCCAGCACAGAGGATTTTTAAGGCAGCAAAATTTCTCTGTACAGTGCTATCATGGTGGGTACATGTCATTATAAATTTATCCAGACTCACAGAATGTACAACACCAAGAATGAACCCTAATGTAAAGTATGGACTTAGGTGATAATGATGTGTTATTATAGGTTCATGAAATATGACAAATGCATCACTCTGGGGGGGATGTTGATAACAGGGGAGGCCATGCACTCATTAGGGCAGGGAGGGATGAGATACCTGTGTAACTTCTCTCAATTTTGTTGTGAACCTAAAACTGCTCTTAAAAAGTAAAGCTTAGGCTCGGGCTTGTGGCTCAAGCGGCTAAGGCGCCAGCCACACACACCTGAGTTGGTGGGTTTGAATCCAGCCTGGACCCACCAAACAACAATGACGGCTGCAACCAAAAAATAGCTGGGCGTTGTGGCGGGCGCCTGTAGTCCTAGCTACTTGGGAGGTGGAGGCAGGAGACTCGCTTAAGCCCAGGAGTTGGAGGTTGCTGTGAGTTGTGATGCCATGGCACTCTACCCAGGGTGACAGCTTGAGGCTCTGTCTCAAAAAAAAAAAAAAAAGTAAAGCTAAATACCAAGAAAATAGCAAGTGTGGGTGAGGATGTGGAGAAATTGGAACCTTTGTGCACTGTTGGTGGGCATGTAAAAAGGTGCAGCTGCTCTGGAAAACAGTATGGTGGGTCCTCAGAAAAATAAAAATAGAATTACCATATGATCCAGTAATTCCACTGCTGGGTATTTACCCAGAGATGTTGAAAGCAGAGATTTGAAGAGATATTTGCACACTCACGTTCATAGCAGCACTATTCCCAACAGCCAGGGAACAGAAGCAGCCCGAGTATTTATCTGCAAACCCAAAACGCCGTGTGTGTGTGTGTGTGTGTGTGTGTGTGTGTGTGTGTGTGTGTGTGTGTGTGCATAGAGTATTACTCAGCCTTAAAAAAGGAAGGGAGTCTGGGCTCGGTGCCTATAGCAGTGGTTATGGCGCCTGCCACATGCACCAAGGATGGCAGGTTCAAACCCAGCCCAGGCCAGTTAAGCAACAATTACAACTGCAACAAAAAATAGCCAGGCGTTGTGGTCAGTGCCTGTAGTCCCAGCTACTTGGGAGGCTGAGGCAAGAGAATCGCCTAAGCCCAAGAGTTTGAGGTTGCTGTGAGCTGTGACACCCTGGCACTCTACCGAGGGCAACATAGTGAGACTCTGTCTCAAAAAAAAAAAAAAAAAAAAAAGGAAGTGATTCTGACACATGCTAAGACAGGGATGGATCATGAAGACATTTTGTTATGTGAAGTAGGCCAGACATAAAAGGACAAACACAGTGTGATTCCACTTAGATAAGGTAATTAGAGTAGTCAAATTCATAGAAACAGAAAGTAAGAATGGTGGTTGCCAGAGACTGAGGGAGGAGGGATAGAAGTTACTGTTCTATGGATGCAGTTTCAGATTTCCAAGATGAAAACCGTTCTGGAGGTGGACGGTGGTGATGGTTACATAACAATGTGGATACACTGAATGCTATCCAGCCACGCACTTAGAAATGGTTATGATGGTAAATCTTACGTTACGCACATGTTATCACAATTAAAAACAAGCAGTGGTTTCCAGGTGTTCAGGGGGAGGGAGGGAGGGTTGAATGGGAAGGGAGGCACAGGGAACTTTTAGTGCTGTGAAACCACTCTGTGTGATTCTGTACCGGTGGACACATGTCCTTATGTATCTGTCCAAACCTGAAGACTTGGACCATGCCAAGAGTGACCGCTATTGTGAAGGATGCACTTTGGGTGATGATGACGTGTCAGTGTAGGTCCATCATTTGTGGTAAGTGCCCCACCGTGGTGGGGGATGTGGATAGGAGAGAAGGCTGTGTGGGGGCGGGGAGTGAGGCAGGGGCTGGTTGGTCTAGGGGAACTCTCATAGGCATTCTGCTCGATTTTGCTGTGAATCGAAAACTACTCTGAAAACTAGGATTGATTCATTAAAAAAAAAGAAGAGTGAGCCATAATGTAAACTCTAAAATTTGGTAGATAGTGAGTGTCAATGCTGATTCACAGGCAGACATGCCACACTGATGTGGGTGTGGGTGTTGGGGCTGCTAGGAGGAGGGGCATGTGGGACTCTATACTCTCTGCCCCATTTTGCTGCAAACCTAAAGCTTCCCTTAAAAAAATAGTCTATTAGTTTTTTTAAAAAGACATGTGCATTCATAAGTTGATATATTGTCAGATCTCCCTACATAGGGGTTGGGCACACCTGCTATGTATGAACACTCCCGTTTTCCCAGTCCAGCAGAGCGTGCCAGCCAGCCCTTTAATCTTTGCCAGTTATTGGTGTTTTCATATAATTTTTTATGGATAAAAATTTTAGTTAAATCTGCCTACTTGGCTTGGCGCCTGTGGCTCAACAGGCTAAGGCTGGTGGGTTCGAATCCAGCCTGTCAAACAACAATGACGGTTGCGACCAAAAAATGGTCGGGCACTGTGGTGGGCGCCTGTAGTCCCAGCTACTTGGGAAGTGGAGGCAGGAGACTCGCTTGAGCCCAGGATTTGGAGGTTGCTGTGAGCTGTGATGCCACAGCACTCTATCCAGGGTGACAGCTTGAGCCTCTGTCTCAAAAAAAAAAAAAAAAATCTGCATACTTACAAAACAGAGTAAAAATAATAAGAGTTTGATAAATTTTCACTAAGTAAACACATGTGGTAAACAGCACCAAGACCAAGAAACAGAACATGACCAGTGTCCAGAAACCCTCCTCATTTCTCTATCCAATCACTATTGTCCCTCCCCAAGGTAACATTTAACCTGACTTCTATCATCACACATTAGTTTTGCCTATTTTTGGCTTTTCTAGAAATGGAGTCTTACAGGATATACCCTGTACCATGCTTCTTTCATCCAACATAACGTCTGTTCACTCTTATTGTGTGTAGTTTTAGTTCATTCATTTTCATAGGTGTATAATACTTCACTAAATGACTATGCTGCAGACTATCCTACTAGTGATGGGTTGTTTATTTGGAACTATTGAAAATACTGATGCAATTAACATTCTTGTACATGTAATTTGTGCAGCATGTACCCATGACGGGGTTGGATATACATCTTCATCTAGAAGCAGAGTTGCCGGATCACAGGATTTGTGTATGTTCAGCTTTAGTAGATAATGCCACACCGTGTTTCATAGTGGTTTTTGATTCACACTCTTGCTGTGATAAGAATTCAAGTAGATCCTTATCCTCATGAATACCTGAAACTGCCAATCTTTTACATTTTTGCAATAGTGACTTCAATGTGGTTTTAATTTACATTTTCCAGATGAAGGTGAGAGCCCTTTGATATGTGTACAGATACTCTTTGTGAAATGCCTGTTCAAGACTTTTGCCCATTTTTCAGTTGAGCCTTCTTTTACTTACTGATTTGGCATTCATTGTATGTATTACATAAAAGTACTTTGTCAGTGATATATATGGAAAATACTTTTTCCTTTCCATTGTGTTAGTGGGGTCTTTTGATGAATAGAAATACTTGATTTTAGGTGGGATCAGGAGAGTTCAGGGAGGTATGGCTGTAGGCTAGAAGTACTTGATTTTAAGGTAGTCCAATTTCTCGATTCTTCTTCCCTCCCTCCCTTCCTTCCTTTCCCTCCTTCCTTTCCTTCTTGCTTTTTCATCCTTCCTATATTTCCTTCCTTCTTTTTCTTCTTTCTCTCTTTCTTTTTCTTGTTGCCCCAAATAGAGTGCAGTGGCGTCATTGTAGCTCAAAGCAACTTCAAACACCTGGGCACAAGCAATCCTCCTGTCTCAGCCTCCTTAGACAGGCACATGCCACTGCTCCCTGCTAATTTTTCTATTTTTTTGTAGAGAAAGGGTCTCACTCTGTTGCTCAGGCTGGTCTTCAACTCTTGGGCTCAAGCAATCTTCCCTCCTTGACCTCCCAGAATGCTAAGGTTACAGATGTGAGCCACTGTGCCTGGCCTCCCTCAAAATATATATATATATATATATATATATATATATATATGTATGTATGTATGTATGTATGTATTTGAGACAGAGTCTCACTATGTCACCCTCGGTAGAGTGCTGTGGCATCACAGCTCACAGCAACCTCAAACTCTTGGACTTAAGCGATTCTGTTGCCTCAGCCTCCTGAGTAGCTGGGGCTATAGTCACCCACCACAATGCCTGGCTATTTTTGGATTTCAGTTGTCATAGTTGTTTAGCAGGCCTGGGCCAGGCTTGAACCTGCCCCCTTTGGTGTATGTGGCCAGCACCCTACTCACTGAGGTAAAGGTTAGTTTCTCGATGTTAGTGCCATTGTATCCTATTTAATAAAACTTTGCCTTCCCCAATGTCACAAAGATATTCTCCAATGCTGTTTTTTAGATGCTTTATTATTTTACTATCCTCATGGTGTGAGATCAGAGCTAAGATAGATTTTGTCCATATGGGTATCCAGTTGACACGGCACCATTTCTTAAAGGTCTTTATTAAAGGATGATTTCATCCTTTTCCCACCATTCTGTGATATCAACTTTGTGGAAAAAAAAACCCAATTCCCCTGTGTATGTGTGTATTTGTTTCTGGACTTTATTCTGTACCATTGATCTATTTGTAGTAATATTGCACTTTTTTAATGACTATAGCTTTATATGAAAATTTGATAACCGATAACCTTGTTTTCTTCTTTAAGATTATCTTGGCTATTTTTTTATGTTTTGAACTAATTTTTATGTTTTGAAAGTTTAGAATTAGCCTATTAATTTCCAAAAAATACCTACTGTGATTTTGATTAAGATTTCTTTGAATATATGGGTCTATTCTTGAAGCATTGACACCTTTATAGCACTGAGTCACTCCTTAAACATTGTCCCTTTCCATTTATTTAGGTCTGCTTTAACTTCTCTCAATAATGTTGAGAAGATTTCATCACAAAAGTTTTATTCGTCTTTTGTTAGATCTACCCTTGTACATTTAATTTGGTGGTATTATAAACGTTACCATGTTTTAAACTCTTGTTTAAAATTTTTATGTGTATATAGAAATATTGATCTTGTATCAAGTGACTTTGCTAAATTCAACAATTCATTCCTAAGGATTCCTGAGGATTTTCTACAAACAAAATCACATTATTTATGAATGATGATAGATTTATTTTTCCTTTTCAATCCTTCTATTTTTAATTTTATTTACTTGCTTTACTGCACTGACAAGAACCTCCAGTATAGTGTTGAAAAGAAGTGAAGAGAGTAGACATTCTCATCTCTTCTGCAATTGCAGACAGATTATTTTTAATATTCATCATTAAGTATGATGTATGCTATACATTTCTCATATACTGCATATAACCTTTATAATATCAAGGGCATTTCCATCTATTCCTAGTTTGCTAAGAGCTCTTAAAAATTGTAAGTGGACGTTGATTTTTATCAGTTCCTTTTTTCACATTTGTTGAGATGATTATATGATTTTTAGCCTTTATTCTGTTAGTGTGGGAAATTACTTTTTTCTTTTTAAATCCAGCTTGCATCCCTTGAATAAATTCAAACTAGTGGTGATGTATTATTCTGTGCTTCTGGATTCAGTTTGCTGATAATTTATCTAGGAGTGTGTATCTATAAAAGAGATTGATGTGTTTGTAGGAGAGATTTTCTTATGCTTTTATGCTAGAAAGTCAAGCTTTGGTATAAAGGTTATTCTGGCTTTATATAAAATCATTGGGAATTGTTCTCTTTTCTATTCTCTGACGGACTTTAGGTAAGATTGGTGATATTTCTTTCTTATATGTTTCAAAGAATTGTTCAATGAAAACATATTGTCCAGGAGTCTTCTTTGTGGAAAGGGTTTTACTTATGAATGCCATTTCTTTAATAGATATAGGAATTTTCAGATTTTCTACTTCTTCTGTTAGCTTTGGCAAGTTGTGTTTATCTAGCAACTCTCCATTTCAACTAAATTTCAAATTTACTAGCATATTGTTACTCATAATATTCTCTTATCTTTTAATATCTGTAGGATCTGTAATGATGTTCCTCTTTTCATTTCTGATAGTATCTATTTGTGCCTTAGCTTGCCCTCTTTCAAAAATAAGTCTTCCTAGGGGCTATCACTTTAATTAGTCCTTTAAAAAAATTGACTTCGGGTGGTGCCTGTGGCTCAAAGGAGTAGGGTGCTGGCCCCATATGCCAGAGGTGGCAGGTTCAAACCCAGCCCTGGCCAAAAACTGCAAAAAAAAAAAAAAAAACTTTTTTAAAAATTGACTTTATTGATCCTCTCCATTGTAAATTTGTTTTCTATTTAATTAATTTATGCTCTTATTACTATTTTCTAAATTTCTTTAAAGGATAAATATGCTATTCTTTTAAAATCTTATTATTTTCAGTCTTTCTTTTTAAAATTTTACTCATTTTTCTTTACACTTGTACCCATACAAGTTTTGATATATTGTTTTCTCACTATCATTTTATTTTAAATGTTTTGTAATTTTCATGATTATTTTAATTTTGAGTTGATTCTATTTAGAAGGATACTTTATAATTTCTAAGCATTTGGGGGGGGGGTTGAAGGGTTTTTAAAAATTGTTTTTAATCCAGTTCCAATATGGTCAAAAAATTCAATTTTATAGAATTTATTGGGACTTGCTCTAAGGCCAAAATATGCTTCATTTTGACAAATGTTCCATGTGCACATAAAGAAAAATGTGTATCTGAAATTGTAAAGTTCAGTGTATTATATGTCAGTTAGGTCAATTTTGTCAAATATGGTGTTCAAGTATGCATATCCTCACCGATTTTTTTATCTGTTTGCTCTAAACACTAGTGAGAGAAGTAAGTTTAAATCCCCTACTGATGATTGTGGATTCCTCTCTCTCTCCATTTAGTTCTATTCATTTTTGCTTTGCGTGTGTTGAGGCTATGTAGTTAGGTAAACCAAATATATAGAATCATTGTATTTTCCTAGTGGATTTAGCATTTATTATTAAGAAATGTCTCTCAGGTCTAGCTAAGTATACTTCTTTAAAACCTACTCTCTCTGAATTTAATGCAACTATCTCGATTTTTTGTTGTTAGTATTTCCTTGGTATATCCTTTTGCTGCCCATCTTTTTATGTATTTTTTTTGAAGTTTCTTTCTTTTTTTTTTAGAGACAGAGTCTCACTTTGCTGCCCTTGGTAGAGTGCTGTGGCATCTCAGCTCACAGCAACGTCTCTTGTGCTTAGGTGATTCTCTTCCCTCAGCTTCCCAAGTAGCTGGGATTACAGGCGCCTGTCACAACACCCGGCTATTTTTTTGTTGCAGTTTGGCCAGAGCCAGGTTTGAACCCGCCACCCTCAGTATATGGGGCCGGCACCCTACTCACTCAGCCACAGGCGCCACCCTGAAGTTTATTTCTTATAAATAACACATAGTACTTAAAAATCAAACCCAACAAGATTTTTCCTTTACCTGGAATATTTGACTCATTTACATTGTATTTCATTAATTACTTCTATATTTGGGTTTAAATCTACCACCTTATAATTTGTTCTCTACTTTGTCCCATCTATCCCTTGCCTTCTTTTATATCAGTCTGCTACTTATTTTGTTCCATTTTCTTCCTCCGTTAGCTTGTTAGTTGTGCAATCAGCCTAAAATCCCATCCTTGACTTTTTTTTTTTTTTTTGAGACAGAGCCTCAAGCTGTCACCCTGGGTAGAGTACTGTGGCATCACAGCTCACAACAACTCCCAATTCCTGGGCTCAAGCGAGGCTCTTGCCTCCGCCTCCCAAGTAGCTGGGACTACAGGCGCCTGCCACACGCCAGGCCATTTTTTGGCTGCAGCCGTCATTGTTGTTTGGCGGGCTTGGGCTGGATTTGAACCTGCCAGCTCAGGTGTACATGGCTGGCACCTTAGCCCGTTGAGCCACAGGCACCGGGCCTCTCTCCCACCTTTTATGCTATTGTCATTTTGTAATTTTTTTTTTAACTGGGGATTCATTGAGGGTACAAGAAACCAGGTTACACTGATTGCATTTGTTAGGTTACGTCCCTTTTACAATCGTGTTCTGCCCCCAAAAGGTGTGGCACACACCCAGACCTCACTGCCCTCGCTCCTTCCCTCTCTCTGCTCCTCCTTCCCCCCACCCTTCCCTCATTCTTTCTCTCTGCTGTCCCCTTCATTTTGTATTTTGAGTCTTTATTTTAAATCCTGAAGACATGGTTTTATGTAGTCAATAATAGTTTACTTTACCCTCACATTTACATTTTCTGTTACTATTGGTTCCTTACTGCATCATGATATTTCCAACTGGTATCATTTTCCTTCTACCTGAAATCTCCTTCTAATATTTGCTTCAGTATACATCTCTGTTGGTAGTGAATGATCTCCAGTTTTGTTTGCTGAAAATATCTTTTTCTTATCTGAACGACATTCTCAGTGGACTTTGAGGTTGGCAGTTATTTTCTTCCAGTGCTTTCAAACTAACCACTGTAAGTCCAACATCTTCTTGATTTCATTACATGTTTCTGTGGAGAAGTCAATTATCAGTCTTACTGCAGTCCTTTGAAGTACTTGGCATTTTATCTCTGGCCACTTTTAAGATTTTCTCTTTGTCTTTGATATTCAGCAGATTGAATGATTGATCAATTGATTGATTTTTAGAGACAAAGCCTTGCTCTCTCACCCAGACTAGAGCACAGTGAGTTGATTATAGCTCACTGTAACCTTGAACTCCTGAGCTCAAGGGATTGTCCTGCTTCAGCCTCCAAGAAGCTAGGACTATAACCCACTCATCACTGGGCCTGGCTAATTTTTTAAATTTTTTGTAGAGGTAGAGGGCCTCCCTATGTAGCTCAGGCTATCCTTGAACTCCTGGCACCAAATGATCCTCTCACCTTGGCCTCCCAAAGTGCTAGGATTATAGGCGTGAGCCACCTTGTGTAGCCACTTTTCAGTAGTTTTAAACTGATATATTTAGGCTCTTCCTAGCTCTGCTTGAATCTGTGGCATATTATGTTTTGAATGTTCTAAGAAAATTCTTAGCCATTATCTTTTCAAATATTGTTTTTGCCTTCTCTTCTATCTTCTCTTTCCTCCCCTTCCTGGATTCCGGTTACTTACCTCATTAGCCCTTTCACCATGACTCATTTATTTATTAAGTTTTATTAAGTTCTTTTTCATATAAAATATAAAGTATTTTCTTTATACTTCAGTCTTAAGATATTTCATTCTGATCTACCTTACAGTTTTATAATCTTCTCGTCAGTGGTTTCTAAGCTATCTATTTATTTATTTGTTTAAGACAAAGTCTCACTTTGTCACCCTGGATAAAGTGCTGTGGTGTCATAGCTCACAGCAAGTTCAAGCTCTTGAGCTCAAGTGATTCTCTTGCCTCAGCCTCAAGTATCTGGGACTATAGGCTTCTGCCCCAGTGCCCAGCTATTTTTTTAGAGCTGGGGTCTTACTCTTGCTCAAGCTGGTCTCAAACTCCTCAGCTCAGGCAATCCACCCTCCTTGGCCTCCCAGAATACTGGGATTACAGGTGTGAGCCACCGTGCCTGGCCTATTAGTTAGTTCTTACTTTTAGTTATTGTTTTAAAATTCCTTTTCCTATTTTATACAGCTTTATTAAGTCATAATTGATGTACAAAGAACTGAACATATTTAAAATATACGTCTTGATCAGAATTGACATGTATAATGACCTGAAAAATTATTGCCATAATGAATAAGTTTCCTCATGCCCTTAATTGATCCCTCCCTTTCCTCTCTCCCTAGGCAACAACTGATCTGCTTCTCACTACTTCACATTAATTTGCATTTTGTAGAGTTTTATATAAGTGGAATCATAGGGAATGTATTTATTTTTGGTCTGGCTTGTTTTTAACTCAGCATAATTATTTTGAGATTCATCTGTGTTTTTGCATACATATGTTGCATCAATATGCATCACCTGTGCTGTTATATCAATAGTTTATTCCTTTTTGTTGCTGAGTAGTATTCTATTGCATGGCCATGCTGTATTTTGTTTATCCTATGCCCTGTGATGTTGAGCCTTTGGGTGTTTACAGTTCTTGGCTCTAACAAATAAAGGTATTATGAACATTCATGTACAAGTCTTCATGTGAAAGTTCCAGTTGCTCCACATCCTCACCAACACTTGGCTTGATTGGTGTTTTAAAGTTTAGTCATTCTAGTGGATATGTGGTTTAACTGGCATTTCCCTAAGGGCTAACGCTGTTGAGTGTTCTATCATGCACTTGTTTTAAAATCATTGGTCTTCTGTGGTGAAGTGTTTGGACAACTCTTTTGGCCATTTTAAAAATTAGATTGCTTTTCTTATTATTATTGAGCTGTAATAGTTTTAAACATATTCTAGATACAAGTTCTTTGTCAGATTATGTCTTGGAAATACTTTCTTGTGCTCTGTGGTTTGCCTTTTAATTTTCTTAACATTGTCTTCCTCACACTTTTAATATCTTTACTAAGAAATAATGTTTATAGCCATCTCTCACTCCCAGCATGAGCCCCAGGTGATCACTGATGTGTTTATCTGTAGTTCTGCCTGTTTTAGAAACTTCAGACATATAAGAACATGATATGTATTTTGGGAGGTCTGGCTTCTTTCACTTAATGTAATTTTGAATTTCATCTGTCTGGATGCATCTATCAGTAACTCATTTCTTTTTATTGCTGAGTGGAATCCACTGCATGGATATACCGCATTTACTTCTGTATTTACCATCTGGTGGACATTTGCATTGTTTTAAGGTTGGGGCTATTATAAATAATGCAAATCTTTGGGGTGAGGAACGTGCAACCTTCTGATTTTAAGACTGTTCTTTTTTAAGCACTAAAGGAGGCAAGACAAGCTTCATCTTTCTCTGCTGCACCCCTCACAGTAAGGGATTTGTTTTGTGAACTTTGGATTTGGGTAAGGGGCCACACATGTGGCCTTGAGGCCAATTTGTTGATTTTCTTCTTTTACAGTTCACATTTTTTCTCTAAAAATAAAAGATTTTCTAAGAAATCTTTACCAACCCAATGTTACTAATATTTTCTTTTATAAGTTTTATATTTAAATTTTTACGTTAGGTCTATGATTCATTTCAAGGATCAAAGCTCTATTTATTGGGGATCATAGATCCTAATTTCAAAGATCATAGACTATTTTATTTTTGTATATGGTATGAGATAAGGTCAGTACTTCTTTTTAATTTATTTTTATGTTTTGCACATCTTTATCTAAGTGTGTCAGCACCATTTGTTGAAAGGAATATCCTTTCCTCATTAATTGCCTTGGTATCATTGTCGAAAATCAACTGCAAAAAAAAAAAAAATATCAATGCATATACAAAAGATTTAGGATTACAAAAAATTCAACCGCCATGGTCTATTTCTTGAATCACTCTTCTGATCCATCTATTAATAAGTCTATAGCATTGCCACATTGCCTTGACTCTAGCTATATAATAAGTCTTGAAATAAGGTAGTGTAAGTTCCCCCAACTTATTCTTTTTCAAACTGTTTGGCTATTCTAGATCCTTTGTATTTCCATATAGATTTTAGAATGAGCTTGTCAATCTCTACTAAAACATCTTGTATGGAATTCATAGATCAATTTAGGGAGAAACAACATCTTAACCACATTGAATCGTCCAATCCATGAATGTAATATATGTCTTTGTTTATTCATATCTCCTTTAATTTCTCCCAGGAATGTTTTGAGTTTTACGTGTGCAAATCTTGCATAACTTCAAATTTATCATCCCTTTTATCATACTTAAAATTTCCATTTGATTCTTTTTTTATAGTTTCCAGTTCTCCACTGAAATTCTCCTTCTTTTTTTTTTTGAGACAGAGCCTCAAGCTGTCACCCTGGACAGAGTGCCATGGCATCACAGCTCACAGCAACCTCTAATTCCTGGGCTCAAGTGAGTCTCCTGCCTCTGCCTCCCAAGTAGCTGGGACTACAGGCGCCCGCCACAACGCCCGGCCATTTTTTGGTTGCAGCTGTTGTTGTTGTTTGGCGGGCCGGGGCTGGATTCAAACCCACCAGCTCAGGCGTACGTGGCTGGCGCCTTAGCCCATTGAGCCACAGGCGCCAAGCCTGAAATTCTCCTTCTTAATGTGCATGTCAACTAACTACTTGAATACATTAATTACAGTTATTTCAAAATCCAAAGTGCCTCAAATATCTGAATCCATGTTGATATGTTTCTAATGTGTTATTTTTCTATTAATTTTCCATCCATTCTTACATTTCCCCATTCCTATGTTTCATTGACCCTCAGACATAATAGATGAACATGGAAAAGATAATCTGAAGCTCTGGATGTTGTCATCTTTCTCCAGGGAGTATTTACTTTAACCTCAACTAAGCTTGGGCACCATCAGTTTTAGGTTGCATTTATCCAATCAGGAATTAAGCAGATTCAAAACAGGCCTATAGTCCTCACAAGGGCTGGTTTAGTTCTGATTCACTTGCTCCTAGGATATATCCTTTTGGGATCTCAAATGAAAGCCTGGGCTGTTTACCAGAATTCTTGCTTTTTAGAAATATTGGATTGAAATACACATAACATAAAATTCACCATCTTAGCCATTTTTAAAATGTGTCATGAAGTATATTCACATTATTGTGTCACCATCACCAGCACACCTCTCATCTTCCCAAACCGAAACTCTGTACCTATTAAACACTAACTTCCCAATTCCCCCTTCCCCAACCTCCTGCTCTGCTCTACTTTCTGTCTCCATGAGTTTGATTACTCTAGGTACCTCATATAAATGGGATCATATAGTATTTGCCTTCACACAACTTGCTTATTTCACTTAGCATAACATTCTCAAGGTTCATCCATGTCATACCATGTGTCAGAATTTCCTTCCCTTTAAGGCCGAGTAAGTTCTGTTGTGTGTGTATACAACATGTTGTTTATCCTTTTATCTGTGATGGAAGCTGGGTGTTGCTTCCACCTTTGAGGTATTGTGAATAGTGCTGCTCTCAACATGGCTGTACAATTAGGGTCTTTACTTTTTTTTGAGACATAGTCTCACTCTTTTGCCCTGGATAGAGTACCATGGCATCATAGCTCATAGCAACCTCAAACTCCAACTCTTGGGCTCAAGCCGTCCTCTTGCCTCAGCCGTCCTCATAGCTGGGACTACAGACCGTAGGTACCATAATGCCTGGCTATTTTTAGAGATGGGGTCTTGCTCTTGCTCAGGCTGGTCTCAAACTCCTGAGCTCAAGCAATCCACCAGCCTCGGCCTGCCAGAGTGCTATGATTACAGGCGTGAACCACCACGCCTGGTCATGGGTTCTTACTTCTTAAGAGACCCTGAACTCCAGTTTTTATCTCACTAGGCCCATGAAATGGTCAAAGGTCTTCTCATCTACTCAGCCACTACTGAGAACCAGCAAATGTGGCCAGAGACGGAGAGCTGCCAAGTATCAGGCACCCCTCTCCGAGCTTCCCTTCTCTCTGGGATCTTAGAGCCTTGGTAGCTCTCCAATATCTTCAAACAGTTGTTTGTGTAATGTTTCATCCAGCCTTCCTAATTGTTCCCAGCAGGTTGATTGGTCTGATACAAGCTAGTCCATCAGAGCTAGAAGCAGATGTGTCAATATAATTTTAATTTGCATTTCTCTTATTATGCATGAGATTGAGCATCTTTTCTGATATTTAAATGATGTTTGTATTTTCTTTGAAATCCTTTTCCCATTTTCCAACTGGGTCTTTCTTATTGATTTGTAGGCATTTGTTACCTATCTAGGAACTTAGGCAGTTGTTTTTGATGTAAAAAGAGCTTTCAAAAGCCAGTTCTCACTTACTGTATAATCTCAGGCAAGTCACTTTCTGGGACACAGTATCCTCATCTATGAAATGGTTGAGAGGGCTGGCTCCTTGGTCTCAAACTTTTCTTATGCTTTATAATCCATGGCTTGATGATCTACTTTGCAGATGAAACAAGTTTTTTTTGTTATTGAGACAAAATAGTAAACCTTTCCCCCACCCTCCTTCTACATTCCACTGTAAATACTTCCTGTCCTCTGCTTTCTCACTGCCCATGGCCTCCAGAAACACTGATTTATATAACGGAAGGCAGGAGCTGAGGGCTCAGGGTGCACATGTGCTTTTATAATGAGGACCCCACCAAGCCACACAGAGCGACACTTTCCAAACTCAGCCATTTTCCTGATGCTTTCGTGATTTTTGCTATATGTACATATCTGTGTACCACATGTGCTATTATTTACTTATTGCTCGCAGCATATTGGCTTACTTGTTTTTAATTTAAATACATACTTCCTCCTCATCCTGGGCAATATTAACTGGCTAGGATGTCTCCTTGTACTTTGGAAGGCTGAGGCAGGAGGATCACTTGTGTTTGGGAGGATCACTTGTGATCAGAAGTTTGAGACCAGCCTAAGAGTGAGACCCTGCCTGTACAAAACAGAAGAATTCGCTGGGCGTGGTGGCAGGCACGTGTAGTCTCAGCTACTCCAGAGACTGAGGCAGGAGGATTGCAGTGAGCTATGATGATCCCATGGCACTCCAGCTGGGGCAATAGAGCTTTGTCACAAAACAAAACAAAGCAAAACAAAACGAAACTAATATCCATGAAATCACAGTTTTCCTGCACTAGAATATTTTTTCTGATACAGAAGAACACATGCAAATAATTATGATAACTTAAAATGTTATCTCCACATCCCCTCCATCCCTTGAAAGCAGCCTGCGTGGCAAAGGGGTGCAGAGCACGCCCAGAGGACTCAGGGCCTCCCCTCTCCTGCTGGGAAACTTTGCTCGTGCATTCAAACGTTACTCATTATTACCAGGTATCCCTACTGATCCGCATGCTCAGAAACCTTTCGGCTTTGTGGCTGTGGGTTGTTTTTGTTTAGAAATGTTTGCATCCTTGGATGAAAGGTGGCCTACGATGACCCCCCAGACAGAAGGCAAACTTGCTGCAGCTACCACCTGAGGACTCCGGACAATTTCCCCATTTCAGAGGCTGCACTCTGCATCGCAGAGCCTTTCTCTTTCTCCTTCTGAGAACGGTTATTGCTTTTAGCCCAGAGCCATCGCAAGACTCAGAGAGCAAAGATACAGTGGGAGCCCTACAATAAATTGCAAAGTCCAAAATGGAACACACTTAGAGTGAGCTCTAAGTGAAAAATAGGTAACGCTTCAGAGCTGTTTTCATAAAAGAAACTGCCAGACCAATATATCATTGGGTCCTTTTAACCGTAGTATCTGAATAGATTTAATTCTGATGTTTAACTTGACCAATCAATTCATACATTGGAGCAGTTGCAGATATGACTCCTTGCTAGTCAGTAACTAACTTGCCACTTCTTGTCTGTTTGGTGGCAGGCTGTCAGTCTTTGACAAATATTAAGGAAGACCTACTGAGTGCTGGTTCTCTGCCGGGCACTGGGCTGCTGGCGGTGAGCCAGCCCAGCCACCGAAAGCCAGGATCTGGCGGACAAGATGAAAGTTTAGGCAGTTAGTTAGACACAAGCAGAGTGGGTGGTGGATATGGCTAAGCTAATTTGGACTGGCTTGGGTCAGGCTGACCTGGGCTGTTGTGGGAATGGGGCTAATTGCTGATTGAGACCTTGCAGGTGGAAAGCCTTGCAGGTGGGTCGTGGGGGGGAGCTGGTTGTTTTGGGGGAACTGATGAATGTCCCGAGGGCTTTCTGATGTGGACAAATAGATATGAGTCCTTACAGGAACATGTTATGGAAACAGAGTTGATCAAGATCCTGGGAATTTCTAAGAATCAGCTGACACCCCTCAATAGTTGTGTATGAAGGCCAGCACTGCACCCTCTGTGATGCCTTGCACTAAGATGGGGCGTGGTTTGCTGTCCAAACCATTGAAATAAACTTTTCCTTTCTTGCTAAAACTTTACTTGCTCTTCCTCTCTGTGACTACCTTGAGTTATCACCTCACAGCCATAACACTTTGGTGAGCCAGCCAGGAGCAGGTCTTGTGCAAACTGTGGCACTTTGCCTGCTTGCACCTGCTTGTTCTGCTCAATTGCCTCCTCAACTTGGTACCAGTAAACATTCTTTGGTACTGGGAACCAAGAACTTGGGAACACGTGAACCTACCCCCAACAGAATCATCCTGGGACACTTAGCACAGCGTTGACATGCTTGGGTGGCAAGCTTAAACACCGCTGGCTTGGGTGTTTCCAGGAAACACATGCCGGACTACAGGGGCTCAGTGGTCCTTTCCAGAACATTCTCCTCCTCTAACAAGCAGCCTGGCGCCCCAGTGCTCCCTGTAGCTCATGCTCCATTCATTGATTGACAGGTTCAGCCTCACCCCAGGGCCAGAAAGCCTCAAGCAAACCAAATGTGAATCTGCTGAGTGCGGTGACTGCACCGTCCCTCTCCTGCTCAGTGTGTGTGACTCTCAGGAGGTGCTAGAATGTTGACAAAGGGCACCCACTTTTGCCCTAGATGCACAGGGCTGGCTCTTACATTGAGATCAGTGCCATGTCCCACTGTGGGCGATTACAAACTGATCCTATGTGGCCCAGGTCAGGACAAGGCTTTCTCTTTATGCTCTGTCACCCCAACACATGCCCCATCCTCCTTTCTGGGACTGGCATAGTCAAGTGGGGCTGTGATTCCTAGAGCTCAGACAGCATCACTCTCTCTATCACTGATGGGAAATAATTGGCCACTGACAATCTGTGACCACTGACAATCTGAGGCCCACTCAGAACAACTCGGCTCCCACATGGCCACCTGGTGATGCTCCTGAAGGAGAAAAAGGGAGTGCTGGGGGGCAGGGTGTACACAATTTTCCCCGGCCCCTCCGACCTGCAGTCTCCCTCAGCCTCAGCTGAGCGTGTCCTCTCTGTGAACACAAACCCCTTCGTCCACAGATGTCTGCCTCCAGTGGCTTTTGAGCCCTGAAGCTGAACCTTTGCAGCCTGGATATCTGATTCTGCAGCAAGGGACTCATGTTTGATGTGGAGGCTGGGAGAGGAAAGACACCCTCAGGGCAGGAGAAGAAATGTGGTTAGTGCAGGGGTGGGTGGGCGGGAGATAAACACGCTGATTGAAACGTCAACGTGAGTGAGCTCATTCACCGAGCCACTTGCCAGGGTCCCACCGAGTTGGGAACAAGCAATTGCTCAGACAACAAACCAGGACTGTCAAGAAGGTCCAGAGAGGGAAGCCCCTTCCAAGGGCTCCTCTGACCTTGGCTATGAGGGCATCATAGTATGGCAAGGAGGCCACCTCCAAGGCGGGTCTGGTGAGGGCTGGAAGCAAGTGGTCAGGCCAGAGGGTGGCGAGCCCTGGAGTGAGCTGACCCTGGCTGGACAGAAACCTGAGCTTAGTCAGAGTGTCAGTCAGGAGGTTTCTGGGAGGGGAATGGAAGAACAGGGAACTCTCGGGGGGGTGGTACTGCCTCCCCAAATCAGGAGGAGGCTGGGGGACCAGGCCAGGTGAGCAGGAAGTGAAATGAAGCCAGAACAGCCCTGTCGGAGTGTTGCTCTGACCACCCCAACGCCAGGGCTGGGGGCAGGCAGGGAGGCCCTCCTGCTGCCCCTGCAGTTCCTGAGATATCCTGCCAAGAGTCACTCAGGCCTCATAAGCTGCCGGCTGTGTGGGGGGTGGGGAGGAGGAGCCGAGTGCCTTTGTTTCTGCCCTGGGAGACGTGTGACTGAGTTACTCAGATGCAGAGGGGAAATCCGGGGTGATACTCGTGAAGAAGGTGGATTCTGAGCAGCCAGAAAACGACAAATGGCCACGAACACCAGCAGGATGGCTTTCCTGCCTCTTCATTTTCACGCCATTCCTTTTCCCTTCAGCACATATGAGTTGTAATATACAAGCCGGGTTCCCACCCAAGGCCCACCTGCCTCTCCAGCTGCCCTGGAGAGGAGAGAAGAGAGTGGCAAGAGAGGCTGCACACCTTTCCTGGAGGCTGACCCCGTCCGTGCCCAGTGTCCTGGAGCACCTCCTCCATGTCTGGAGGGGACACCTGGGTTTGGCTGCCCACTGCCTACTCACCCCCTCTGGGCTCCAGGCGTCCTGGCTGATCAGTTCATTCTATACACCAGGCAGAAGGATCGGCCTGCAAGGGGAACCTGGTCCACGTCGAGCTAAGCATTCAGGATCAGCCTTCTGCTCTTCCTTCCGAGGTTGACCTCAACTGGAGGGGAGGAGCCCCGAGCTTCTGAGGCTCCCAATGCTGAACTTGAGTCTGAAGCCAGCCCAGCAAAAGGTAGACCCACAAAAGAAAAACAAACTAGGTCCTGAAGACCCCGTTTGAGTCTTGGATCCAATTGTGCCAACACATTTCCTCTGTTGTATGAGCTAACTGGATAGGGGTTTCTTTCCGTCGCAATCAAAAACGAGCTGGCCAATAAATACAACACAGCATGGTGGACTGAATCAGGAAAGGAAGATCTTAATGCTCCCAAAGTCTCCAATGAAAGGCAGGAATGTCTGACTGTGTCTGTCCGAGCATACACATGTGCTAAATTAAAAAAAAAAAAAAACTGGCCCTACTAAGTATGCTAAAGGAAGCTCAGGAAGGAGGTCTTCATTCTGCTTGAGCCAGAGTCTTACAGCTCAGGAGACTCTCCCGGCAGCAGGGACAGAAACAGAAGACTCTTCCTTATGGGAATCGGTAGCCTGGTGGTGGTGCCTCCTGTTCTGGCAGCCCATTCCTCCTGGAGACCTTCCTTTTGGAGCTGTTGTGTTTTCTACTACTAGGGGACCTAATTCTTTCCACTGGCATGGAATCTCATATTTTAAATGCAGTTTGACTCAGCTTTCAAAATCAACAGACAATACTATAAAGCCCTGGAATTTGTGCAGCTCCGGCACTGTACATCCTCACCCGGCCCCACTCCTTCCTTTCTGGGCCTCCTCAGTGTGACTGCAGAGTTGCCAAACTCTCTCTGGGGCTGCTTTGTCCTCAGTGTCTACCGCCCTGCTCTCAGAAGCGCTGTAGCTTCAGCTGCTGGTGGAATTCCCTGAGCCGGGTCATCCTCTCTGGTGTCTGCACAGCTGTGCTCCCCACCCTCTACCCTGCCACCTCCACAGCCAGTTCACATCCACCCTGCAGAAGACAGATTCACATCCTGCCAGAAGTCCCTGCACGGGCCGGTGGCCTGACCTTTTAGCCTCTTGCCCATCTAGGCCCTTAGTCCTGCGGTTTCTCCCTTTAGACCTGCCCATAGAGAACCTTAGCCCGTTACACCAGCCACTCACCAGTAACACCACCCACGTCACTTGGCACGCTTTTGCAGAAGGGGTCCTGATCCAGAGTGGGTGCTGGAGGAACTGGGTTTTCTCTGGCTCACCGCCCCTTACACACACACACACACGCACGCACGCACACACGCGAGCTCATTCATTCACAAATCCCCACACCCACACCCACAGGTGTCTCCCTGCGCACACCGTCAGCTTCCTTCCTGCATCAACCCACGCGCACACACTCCCACGGCTTCCCCTTCCTGCAGACACGCGCCCACACGCCCCTAACATGGGATGGGAGGAAATTTTGTCTTCTGTGAGGAGTTTTTATCCCCAGGTGGGCGGGTGGTGGGGGGGATTAAGTATAGGCTATTTCTAAGTCTGAAGCAACTTCCTTTGGTATATCCTATGGACATCAGACAATTCCAGAGAAGCAGGAAGTTGAAAGGGGAAAAGGTAGGGGCTGGAGAAATGAGGGAGGGACCCCAATCCTGCGTACACTTTGGTCCACCTTACCACGCACCAGCACCTGGTACCAGGGCCTGGAGATGCATCGTTTAATTAGCTTCCCAGGTGCTTTACAAATGTGCTCTCTATGTTGGTAAACAGTTGATCAATGTTTATTTCTCTCTTTGAATTCTATTTCCTGAGTTTGATTGAGTAAATTAATGTACATAATAATGCTTACTATTTAGTTAAGTGTGTGCCCTTGTCAGGCACCACACTAGAAGGTCCCAGTGCTGCATTAATTTAAATCTTCAGAACCCTATAGGTAAATATTTATATAACCCCCATTTTCCAGATGAGGATACCAAGGTTCCAATGTGCCCTAGGTCACACAGAAACATAGCAGAACTGAAGCTTTGCGCCCAGGTCTGCTGACAATTCACCCTTAATCTCAACTTCCAAGATGTAATTAATGCATTATGCTTTAAAAATTTCCATTAGATCTGAAAAATCTCAATTTCTTCTGCTGGAGCCCTTTGATTTTCTAAGGTGGCTATGAAATAAGTTAGGAGTTCTTGGAGAGAATCAAATGGTCTCATATGTATGTGTTAACACTTTGTTGTTCTGAGTCTTTCTTTTAAAATCCACCAGCCGTGAGCTTCCCATGGCTAGAAACAGAGTTGATTCATCCTTCCAACCCAGTATTCTGCAGAGCGTCACTTAGCCCATAGGAGGTGCCCAGGCAATGCTGAAAGGAAATGAAATAAAATCAGATTCAGGTTTTTGCTCTAGATATGTCCTAAATAAGCTCATAAGGGGACCAGCAACCACAAAAATAATGCTGAGTAAATAAGTCCATCAGACGCCAAGTGGGCTCACCACTCTTCTGTAACTGCTTTTATTAAACTTCAGAGCCTTGGAGCTGGTAGGCAGGCCACAGGCGAAACCCTCCCTCGGCTGTGCAGGCTGCACCTGACGAGCCATCGTTCAGATTCTGGAGGCCCCTCTCCCCAAGTCTGCGTTGCTCATAGGCCCATTTCTTATACAAACACACTTGTGCTTTGTACACACTCAAATAAAGAGATCATCCCAAGTACACTTGTAAAGAGGAATGATGGGGCGGCGCCTGTGGCTCATCGAGTAGGGCGCCGGCCCCGTATACCGAAGATGGCGGGTTCAAAACCCGGCCTCAGCCAAACTGCAAAAACAGAAAAATAGCCGGGCATTGTGGCGGGCACCTGTAGTCCCAGCTACTCGGGAGGCTGAGGCAAGAGAATCGCCTAAGCCCAAGATTTGGAGGTTGCTGTAAGCTGTGACGCCACGACACTCTACCGAGGGCGATAAAGTGAGACTCTGTCTCTACAAAAAAAAAAAAAAAAAACAAGAGGAAGGATGTGCAGTCAGGATGTGAACCGCATTTGAACCAGGGCACAAGTTCTCTTGTCTCTCACACACTGAACGGGGTTCACATGAGCATTCACAATGACACACGGAAAACACTCCACATAGAGCCTGGCCCCCAGCAGGCGCTGGGGAAAAGCAGTGGATCCCAACCGCTTTCTTGCACATTTCTGCCACAGCTGCTGGTTCCCTTGTAAAACAGAAACACACCCCAAGAACTTGGGATCCATCACGAGGTTCTCATCTTCTTACACCCATTCTGCTCAAGTCTCAGCTTTTTGCAGCTTCCCAAAGATGGCTTCCCCTTTGGGAAAGCCCAGCCTTCCAGTCCCTGAAGTACGTCCTGAGCCCATCCCTTACGTCCCTATGTTTCCCTTTCCAGTTTGCTCCTAACCTGGTCCTTGTCCCCCCACCTGGCCCCGGAACTTGGGAGATAGTACCGAACAATAGGAAACAGAATTTGGTCACACACATGGAAAAAAAGATTATGAAAATGAAAAGTAAATAAATATGGATGTTGAGGACCTAATTCTGATAAGCGGATTTTCAAAATTAGCCATTTGCGAGAGTAGATTAAACGTATTTAATGTGGTGGGTGGAAGGAAGTCGATTAAGATGCACAGCAAACCCCATTTCAGCAGATTCCGGGGAGAAGGCATGCAGGCCCCCTTAACGGTGAGCATGTTTGCTGGGATAAACGCTGAATGCCTCTTAAGAGCACTAATTTGCCGTTGCCGTGCTGGTAAACAGGCCTCCTGGAAAGGGGCCACTCGCCGCCTTCTGTACACGAGGCAGACCAGCAGGATGGGGAGGGGACCACTGGGTGGGCTGAGGCTGGCACCAGGCCTTGCTAGAGGGGGACCTCGTGGCCAGCAGGGATGCGGGAAGGAGCCAAGGACAAAGGAATGGCATCGCCCTCCCCTTACCTTCCCAGCCAGCCACCCCCCAACCCATCCTCTGCAGAGAGGATGCTGATCCCAGAATACCTTGCAGCTCCTTCCATGGCAACAGCCACCCTCCCTCCCAGCACCGCTCTGCCTCCTTCCTTCCTTCCCGCTCCTCCTCACAGCCCGCTCCGTCCCCAGAGCCAGGCCTCCGGAGGGGGTTGGCGACCCCCTTGGGCAGGTGACTGGCCCCATCCTCAGAGGAGGGGTGAGCAGGTGGTCACCAATGTAAACATCAGACCACCTGTGAGCAAAAGGGGAGAAGGTCTGAATCCCCAAATGTCCAGGCTCTGTCCTTCCCTGGGACACCACATTTGAGGACCTCAGAGCCCTGAAAAACATAGGGTGTGTTTTCGGTTTGAGGAAATAGTTGGAATGTGGTTTACTATCACCCAGGCGAGAGGGCCAGAGAGAAGCCAGTGATCTAAACAAACACTTCCTGACATCTTTAAATGTGGTCCCAGTGTCCACACCTGAGACCAATCTGAAATTGCCTCCAGGTCATTTGCTTATAGGACCTCTGTCTCCAAGTCACCGTGAGACCCTAAATGTTTTAGCCGGGGTGGAACTGTCATGGAGTGAAGGACAGAGAGCACTCACCTAGCACTGACCCGGGTCCAAGTGCTCCATGTCACTTACTCCCTGTGGGGTGAGTGTCCCAACACACTTAGAATTAACCCCATTGGCCCTGCATGATTTGCTTGCTCCTAACCTCTCTGACCACATTCCCCACACACACACTTGGGATGCCCCTGTCACAACGAGCTTCTTCCTATCCCTTTAGCATTCTGCATCTGTTCCTGCCCCAGGATCTTTGCATTTGCTGTTCTCTCTGCCACTGTGGACAGCAGGCAAGTAACTTGGCATTTTGGTCTTAGCCCAAAGGCCAGCTCCGCAGAGAGGTAGCTCCCACCTTCCAGCCACACGGTCAGCTCTGGCTTTTTCTTGCCTTCCCAGCACTTGTCGCTGTTTGTTTCACAGATTTGTTTGCAATTTTATCATCTGCGTCCTGACCCCATAAAAACAAGGGCCCCGTCTGTCTGGGAGAGCTGTGTCCCAGTATCGAAAGTGGGCTTGCCCGTGATCACACAGGTGTGAAGTGGGAAAGCTAGGACTGGAGCCTTCCCCACTCTGACAAGTGGCACACATGGTACATGTTGGGGTGGTGGCGAGACAGGGACCGGTCTCCATCCCTGACAGCTCCTGTCTGAGCTACCCACAGAGACCCATGAGGCAAAATGCCTTCCATTCCCTGGGGAGCAGGGCTCAGAGGAGGCTGAACAAGGCAGGTGCGATCCACTTCTCTCCTGTTTCACAGATGCATGTGGATGTGAAACCCTCGGCTTGAGCGGCAAAATGGGACTCGAATCCAGGCTGGCTGGGGCAGGGCAGGAAGAAGTTAAGGCATATTCTCTCCCTAGAAGCAGGCATCTGGGACTAAGGTAGTGGTTGTCAGATGTTTCAAAGTAGGAGAACTGCTGGAGTCATTATTCAAAAGGTCGTTTTCATAGACCTGCCCTGTTCGCTTGGCAGGCCTGAGAGGGTCCTGGAGTCTGTGTGTTTAACGGGCACGCCCAGGTAACTCGGAGACAGGAGCTATGGGGACCCCCATGCTTTGACTTGGAAGTGCTTGTTCTGGCCAGAGACCAGAGCAGCCACCATGGTAGTGGTCCCTCCAAAATCATGTTTCCCTCTACCCCAGGTCTCTGAACTAGTCCCCCTGCCATCTTTTCTGGAGTGAGGCCATGAGTTTCAGTGAGGCCTGGCTGCTGCGAGCCCATAGGATCTGAAAGTCCTGAAAGTGTAGTTTCCATACAGACAGGAGGGAGGAAAGGCATCCGGTCAAGTTCTTCCCTGTTGTCCCTGTGCCTGGCTGGGGCTGACCAAAGGGTGGAACCGTTCCCCTCAGCAGTGACCCCCTTGGGGGCAGGTAGGAAAGGGACAGGGCTGCAAGGGTGCAAGTGGAGATGGCTCAGTTCCAAGGAGAAGGTTGCTTGAATGTGGCCCCTAAGGAGAGTGTGTGCTGACCCCGGCAACTCTCAGGGTTCCAAGTGAGAAGGGCCTCCTGCAAACCCCTGCTCCCTTTTTCTGCTGAGCCTGAGCGCCTTCCCAAGGTGGGTATGAACTCTACAGTTTTTCCCAGGAGGCCAATGGGGGAGCCTAGCAGGTCAATGAGCCAAGCTGTCCCACTTTGACCCTCACATACAAGATGTGACCCCAAGAGAGGATGCTGACTATGGGTGGTGCCCTGTGCAAGGCAGTCCTAGGATGGGAAGGGCAGAGGTGTCTGTGGTCGCCCTGCTCTGCCTGGATGCCCAGACACTGGTCTGTTTGTTCCAAAAATTCAACTTGCTGGAGGGGCATCTTTTCCATAAGAGAGGAGCTGGGATAGGCAGAGGAGCAGGTTTGGAAATTACAATTGCAGGGAATTTTTTTTTTTTTTTTTGAGACAGAGTCTCATTATGTCGCCCTCAATAGAGTGCCCATGGCATCACAGCTCACAGCAACCTCTAACTCTTGGGCTTAAGTGCTTCTCTTGCCTCAGCCTCCCAAGTAGCTGGGACTACAGGTGCCCACCACAATGCCCGGCTTATTTTTTTTGTTGCAGTTGTCATTGTTGTTTAGCAGGCATGGGCTGGGTTCAAACCCACCTGCCTCAGTGTATGTGGCCGGTGCCCTAACCACTGAGCTACGGGCGCCGAGCCAACAGTGAACATTTCTTAAGCAGTAGCCTCATGCCAGGCTCTGGGCCAAGCCGTGGGCAGGGTTTTCTTATCTGTCCAGCTCCCAAGCAGCAGATAAATGACGCAGGAGCCCAGACTCCTGCCTACCTTGAGGCCTCCCAGGTCTGCTTAAGTGAGGCCTGGAAGTTGCAGGGCAAAACAGGCTTGGCTTCTGCAGAAGATGAGTGCTGGGTCACAGCCAGGGACTGGTCAGAGCAGCATTGACAACCACCCAGGCACACTGTGGCTCAAACCAGTTGCTAAAATATTAAAAGGCTTCCATCCCAGATGGTGAGAAGCTGCTACCTCTGGCTCCCAGAGGTCCTTGCTCTTCTGTTCTGGTCACTCTGCCCCCACATCCGGTCTCCAGAGCCTTCTGGACCTGTCTGTCCCATGGCTGGCTATAGCCCTGCTGCCTCAGCACCCTGGCCCCTCAGATTGTGAAATATTTTAACCATCACGCTAGGTTTCAGGAGACGTTCGGTACAGATCTGACCCAAAGACCTCCCTAAACTACAGACATTTCAGTCACTTCCTGGATCAGCAGAAAGACCCAGATAGGAACCTCATTCCATCACAGACATGGATCCAGATTTACCCAGAAATGTCCACAGGACGTGTTGCACATTCAAGGCGCTCAGAGCCTCGCAGGCTGCAAAGCCCTGGGTCTCTTGCAAGCTGGAACTCAGCTCCTGCCCCCACCTGAAGCCTTTCTTCCCTGACGATGTATATTTTAAGATTAGTCTTCAGTTCTGAACAAGAGCAAAAATCACTAGAATTTATCTTGTTTCCATGTGTATTTGCCGAACCCTATCCTGGGGTCTCTGCAGTTTGTTATTTGTTTGGAGTTTTTTCTTCTTCTTCTTTGTTACCAATAAGCTGCTTTCTGAATCCAGTTGCCTGTGTTGGCGGGAAGCACAGGCCTCCCACGCACTGCTCAACCTGGCCTTCTCAGCTTGCGTGTTAGTGGAGAGGGGCACTGTGGGCCCAATGCCAGATGGCTCTGGGGGCCACAACAGGAGGACAGAGATGGGGGGTCCGGGGAGGAGGGTTTTGAGTGCGGAGGTAAGCAATTTTGAGGCCAATTACCCGTGGCAATAATGGCCTCAAGGATGGGAAATGGCTGGAAAAGTAGAAAGTAATACTGAGCCAACCACATGATAGTGGAAGGCGCTGCCCAGCTGGGGAATTGGCTGCTACCTTCCCTAAACTTGGTGGGGGGTGCTAGGGAAAATTTCAGAATCTAACAGGACAGAGAAGCTGGCAGAGGATCTGAGAAGCCCAGTCTGAAGGGAGGGATCTGTGGTTAGGAAAGAGGAAAGAGAAGATGGGAACAGGTGCCCTGAGGCTCATCCACCCCTCCCAGTCACCCTGTGCCCCAGCCTGCAAAGCCCGCTGAGTAGCTCGGGCAAGTTTGCTCCAGACCCAGGGAGCTTCCTTACTGCAAGAACATCTTGTTGTCCTTGAGCGGGTGGTGATAGATGGAGAAACTGCTCAGAGAAGGGAGGTATGTTGCCCAGGGTCACCGGGAGAATTAATATCATAATCGAGAATACCAACTAGGCCTCCTATTTACTAGATAAAATAGCACTAGGGGATGTGCTGAGAGAGGCGAGAAAATAGAATTCGAAATCATTTTTTATTTCTCTGCAAATGTATTACAGTTAGTATTGGTTTGCGTTTTTTCCCCTGTCTTTTCCCCTGGAGATGCTATAGCTGCCACTGTCTTTCTCCTGTTCACACACGGTTGCCCAGACCCCATGTTTCCCCGGATTTGATTCCCCCACTCACTGCTTGCCTAGCAGTTTCTCAGTGCAGGATATCCAGGCGGGGTCTGCAGGATCACCAGGGGTGGGGCTAGTGTGATCGCCAGCTTCACTCCGGGGCCACTCCTGCAGGACAGGTGTACACCTGGGAGCCCACGGCTACCACGCACTCTGCTACAACTGTGGGCTCAGCAGGGCAGCTGGAGAGGGAGGTTCCAGTCCCCTCTCTGCCCATACTGGGGCCCTTGAGCAGAATGCTTCACTTCCTTGAGCCTCAATATTTCCTCTCTGTAAAATGTGGCTACTCTCCTAAAGTAATTACGAAGATCAAATGCAACCCATGAGCTTACAGTGCCTGGGGTGCAGTAGGCGTGAATTGGTGGCCATGTGGCCAGACACTGTTGTCGCAAGCAATGGTTAAACTGGGAGACTTTGTGAGGGCAACTTATGTGGGAACTTTCGAGAGCTATGAAATTAACTGGAGGGTGTTAACTGTAGAAATAAAGTAACAGAAGAAAATTACCTCTGAAGAATTAGAACAGAGCAATTACCGAGAAAGAAATGATGTTGAGGAGGAGCAAGACACATGCAAGCAGCTGTGGCGTGGGGACCCAGGGACGCACAGCCTGTCGCTCAAGGGGCCTGAGCTGTAGGGGACCAGCACCACTGTGAGGCCATTGGGGCTCCCTTCACTGTGGGAAACGGAGGCTGGCAAGCAAGCAGAAACCAGGGCCAAACAGTTAAGCCCAGGCTTCCAAGCAGTAGGGCAGAACACGAGGTAAGTGACAATGCAGTTCTGGATTCTAGTCTCTGTCCTGCTGTTCCCCACCTGCTCGACTTCGGGTACATCACTGAAGGAGAATGGAAACAACAAACTAAGATATTTTCCAGGCCCCAAGTCTTGGAGTCTAAGGACTCTGGAATATCAGGGCAGGGGATGTGTGCTGGAGGATTAGAACCAGCTAGACCAGGAGGGCTTGGAGAGAACTTGAAATAAAATAGAACTAGGCTGCAATCCCTGTCTGGGTATTAGGTAAGTACCTCTATCACAGCATTCTCATCTGTCAAATGGGAAGAAGAATCTCTATCTGCAGAGGCAGTTGATAAAGTATGTGAATGCAGGTTCAGCTGTTGTTATGAGCTGGTGCTCTGTTTCCTTCATAGCCAGGTCAACCCTGCTCTGGGCTCCCTGCCCTCTGTGAAGCTTGCACAGAATGGATATCTCTCTCCACTTGGCTTGGCCCCTTACAGTAGGACAAGGCAATCAACACATCCCATTCTCCTGACCACAGTGTTTGGTTGGGAATGGGCATGTGTCCTAATCCAGACCTATTAGAAAGAATTTTAGAATTCTTTCAGGGAATAGCTGGCTATGGACATGTTCTACTTCCCATGTTAAACAGGAGTCATATGGTCTGAGGAACCACTAGCTGTTCTCACAAGGGTCCTGGATCCAGCCATACCTGAAGCTAGACTGCTACATGAGGCAACATATTTCTTGTTTGCTGAAGCCAGCCTGGTTTAATCTTAGCTACTAATTAATAAAGCCTCTCCCATTCCATGAAATCTCCCTGATATGAAATTGAGATTTCATAAGTGCTGACTCCGGGGTGGGAATTTTTACCTCTAGCTTGCACCATCATCTCAGCAGCAGCGATCACCAGGCTGCTGCACACGGCAGTGGCTGCCTGGCACACCCCTCTTACTCAGGAGCACTGCACATTCACCTTGCTGTTTAGCATCGCTAGGAAACACCCTGGTCTCAGCTCCGGGACCCTGTGCAGCCAGGCTCAGAGCTGCCTTAAATAAAGTCTGCAGCCCTGAAACTGTTCAAATGCATCTGCGTCAACCAGAACAGCAAGGGGATGCCTTTAAATAGATTATCACCAAGAGCCAGCCAGGGCAGGCCAAGTTTGCCTTCGGCATCATTTTCTCCCTTGTTCCTGTGCCCCTCCTCTGTGTGCTTTGAGCATGCCTCCCCCAAACCCTGTCACCAATTAATTCACACATTAGTGACTTAATATGTTACTCCTCTAGTTTGAAAAGAAGAACAGGACACAGGAGTGGGCAATGTTTAGCCTAAGGGATAAGCTTGTGATGACGGAGTTTTAGGCTTTCTAAAAACCATAACAAAACTGTATGTTTGGGGACAGAGGAACTTCTCCAGCCCCCCTCCTCAAGCCACCCACTGAGCCTTCATTGCCCCCGTAATTTCCTTCGGTGACCATGAATATTTTATCCTTTCCTTTCCCCTTGCAGACTGCTCCTCAGAGTCCATTCCACGCAGACTCCACTTCAGGTTTGTGCTCTCCCCCCTCAGGGAGGATGGGAGGAGGAAGGCGGAAGCCTGGGCTCTCGGGCAAGGGTGCCCTCAGCCTCCTTCAGTGCCTGGGATCAGATTTTCTGCTTGGTTAGGTGGGATCCATCATCGGCTGCAGGACTTTGAAGGGGAACCTCCTGGGGGCTGATCTTTGGCTGACCTCTGGGAAGTCAGGGCATGGCCAGGTGGCCCCCGCACCCTCACCCGTGGAGCCAGACCCCTCACCCCTGAGGGCTACTGTCCTTAAGTGCCAGGCACATTACTAAGGCCCTCAGGTGCATTCTCTCATTTAATCCTCAAGACCAGCCTATGAAGAAGGCACAGTGATTACCTCCATTATATAGACTGGGAAGGAGAGGGTCAAAGAGGTCAAGTTGCCTGCCCAAGGTGACCCAGGCCAGGAGCAGCAGAGCCAGGATTCAAGGCCAGGGAGGCTGCCTCCAGAGCCCACGACCTTGGCTTATGCCATCACAGGGCCTCCCTGTTCAGCCCTGATTTCTTCTTTCCTGCTACTTTTATTCGCTGCTGCCAGACCCTCGAGCCAGGAAGAGTGCCGTCTTTATCTGACTCTCTACCAGGTAGGCGATGAACCCCATTTCACAGCTAAGGACACGGAGAGTGAGAGGAGAGACACAAATGACCTCAGATCATCTAGCTGGCAAATGGTTGTTGGGGTTTAAATTCTGGTCCAAAACCCCTGCTTTGCTTTTTGGGGTCCAAGAACAGCAGAGTCGTAAGCCTGCAGAACTTGTTCTTTGTAACTTTTTATTTTGAAACTATTATAGATCCACAGGAACTTGCAAAATAGTACAGAGAGGTCCCCTGTACCCTTCATGGGGTTCTCCCCCCAATGGTTAGATCTTACATAACTCTAGTCAATTCCAAGACCAAGAAACTGACATTGGCACAATGTATGTGTGTCGTTTTACATCATTTTGTCACATGAAGCCACCACAGCGATCAAGATACAGAACTGTTCTGTCACCACAAAGATGTCCTTGTGTCACTCGTTCCTAGTCACACTCACCTCCTCCCCTCCACCAACACTAACTCCTGGCAACCACAAAGCTGTTTGCCATCTCTGTAATTCTGCCATGTCAAGAATGTTATATAACCAGGATCACAGAATATATTATCTCCTGAGATTGGCTTTTTTCACTCACAAAGGCCTTATCTTAAACATCTATCGAGTATCTACTTATGTATTAGGCACATGTTCATCCCTTTCAAGAATATATTGCATAAGACTCTTTTGGTTGCTGGTGACAGAACCCACCCCAGACATGCTATAAAAGAGAATGTATTGGCACTGGTAACTGAACAGTCCAGAAGTGGATCTGGCTTCAGGCCCAGCTGGATCTAGGGGCTTGTTAGAACTGCTCTTATCTCCATGTTTTGGCTCTCCTGTCTCTGTTGGTTTTCCTTACAGGCTGGCTCTTACCACTTGGCAGCCACTAGTAGCTCTGCCCCACAACCTGCTCACTCACAGACCCAGGGCAAGGAGCACCCCTTCCCTTAGAAAAGTTCCAGCAAAGGGTCAGGCCCTTATTGGCCCAGCCTGGGGCTCACCTAACAGGAACCAATCACTGGAGAAGGGTGAATTTACAGTGCTCTGATTGGTTAATGCTTGGTCATGTGCCCTCTCTGCCAGCCTTCCCAAATCACAGGAATTGAGGGGCAAGCCTGAGGAATATTTGGGGCCTGTTGCCAGAGGAAGGGGTGCTATCCCAGGCTGGGGCTATGAGGTAGATGATAGTGTTACACTGCCTTGGCTCAACTGGTTTATTTTTCAAAATATATGAAGAAAGTCAGGTTTGGAAAGGCTAAGTAACCCCCCAAATTCAAAGCTCTACGTCCTAGGAAATGGCCTTGCAGGGACTTGAACTCTAAGCTTGTGACTCTTATTTGGTTTCTCCTCTTCCAAGCTGTCTCCCGCCCCCACGCCCTTCTGGAAATGCCCACTCTCTCCTTATTTCTATGCTCAGATGCAAAATTGAAAGACTTTGGCATCAAGCAAAGCTGGGCTTACACCCAGCTTTTACACCGAGGCATTTTAGTTTTTGCCTCGGGCCAGCTATTGCCTTTGGTCTCTCTGAGACTTGGCAAATGGACCACCGACCCTATGGGCTCTCAGGAGGCCTCCAGTGGGGGTGGTCCCTGAAGGGATCCTCCGTGGGACGCAGGCTGGCACCGAGCTGCTTGCAGTCACATCCCCACGCGTGTGCTGGTGCTGGCACCCACTGCACGCGGGGGCTGCCACGTGGCTCCACGAGAGCCAGAAAGGAGACAGCCACCGTCCAACAGTGAGGACAGGCAGATGGAGCAAGTGACTCAGCATGGGGGGCCAGATGTGCCCAGATGAGAAGAGGAAACATGATGGCTGAAGGCCAAACCTGCCCTGCGCCCTCAGAGCTGAGCAGGCATGGTGGGGACTGGGTGGTGACACAGGAAAGATGGGGGTGGGGGAGATGGATGGCCCCGTCAGGCTCAGCAGAGTGAGGAAAAACAGACAGATGGTCTCGTTAGAGAAACCAGCCCACACGAGGGAGCAGGGCTCCACGTGGGAGTAGGGGACCCAAGGCGGAGGCCCTTCTGGCCGGGGCTCCTCCAGGCCTGGCCCAGGGCTGGGCCGGCTCTCATTCTGTCTAAAGTAGCCTTTCCCCTGGGTCTGTCCCAGGTGTATTTGCTGTTAGGACCAAAGGCTTAGAGGCACATTGAATGCTACAGCAGGTGGGATGTGACGTGCTTCCCACTCCCCACCCACCCCGTCCCAAGGTAGCCTCCCATCCTCATTGCTGACAGCACAATTTTTTGAGCACTTTCCACCCAGACGGGGTCCTGGGTCTTAAAGTGTGTCACCTCCACAGTGCATTTGCTCTCCCTTCACCCTGGAACCCTCTCCCCTGAGGTCCCACGTGCTGACTCTTCCTCAGCCATCACCGCCTCCGATAGGAAGCATCTGAAGTGGCCCCATGACTTCCCAGCCCAGGACTCCATTTTGCTTCAGCACAGCCTTACCGTTATCTGAATTCATCCCTTTCCTTCCCTCACTGGCTTTGTCCCTTGCTCTCTTCCAGGACAGCACTGGGTCCTTCTTGTTCCTGGCTGTGTCCCACATCCCAGAACGGTGCCTGGCACACAGTAGGCACTTGCTAAATGTGTGATCTGAACCTTCGCAGCCTGGAAGGTGAGGGCATGCACACACGTAGCACCGTGCACTTGTCTCCTCCTGCTAGGACAGAAGCTTAGGAAAGAGGCGCTTTTTGTCCACACCCCTAGTGATTTGTAGGTTCAATGACTAGTCCCGGGGTAGGTATCAGCACCTGAGGACACTGAGAGCGGAAGGAGAGAGACTTCCAGAGGGGAGGGGAGAGGCACCCGGAGGATGCGCCTGCCTGCTCTGGAGGCCACAGCCAGAGAAGGGTCCAGAGTCAGCTGCCTGCCCCGGACGCCTCCCACACGCACTGCTCACCCAGGGAAGGCACCCGGGGCCCTAAGCTAACTGCCAGTGGCTATAGGGGAAGGTAGGTGAATACTGGCCCCCAAAGGTGTCCAGGCCCTAATCCCTGCAACCTGTGAATGTGTTCCCTCACAAGGCAAAAGAGACTTTGCAGATGTGATAAAGTTAAGGATCTTAAATGGGAAGATTTTCTGGGGTTATCTGGGTGGGCCCTGGATGTGATCATGAGTGTCCTTACGAGGGCGAGGCAGAGAGAGAGTTGACTACAAAAAGAAGTAGGAGCTGTGACAACAGAAGAAAAGGGTTGGAGTGATGTAAGGAAAGGGAATTCTGCCAAGGCAGGCAGGCGTCCTTAGAAACCAGAAAGAGCGAGGAAGCAAGTTCTCTCCGCAAGCTTCTGGAGGAGCCGGCCTGCTGATACCTTGACTGAAGCCCAGTGACACTAATTCTGGACTTCTGGCTCCCAGACCTGTAAGAGAATAAATGTGTGTTGTTTAAAAAGTCACCAAGATATCAAGCATCAGTTTTGCAAGATGAAAAAGTTCTGGAGGTCTGTTGCACAATGATAAGAATATACTTAACACTACTGAACCACGCATGCACTTACACATCGTTAGGACGGCAAATTTTGTGTTACAAGTTTTTTTGCCACGAGTTTTTAAAATGAACAAAAGGTCACCCAACATGTGGTAGTATGTGACAGCAACCACAGGAAATGAATACAGCCAATCTGTAACTGACCAGTCACGGGGACAGTGATCCTGGGTGTCTCCGGAAGACCCATCCTGCCCCTTCCCCTGAGTGAGCCTCCTGCCATGCGTGGAGGACAGTAGGAACCATGAGAGCTGGTCACACAGACCTCACTTTTTCCTATCGATGTCCCTGAGAGTGGATTTCTGCTATGATCCCCAACTTCCCCACAAGGAATCAGGCTCAGAGAGGTGAGGTGACCTGCCCAGGGTCACACGCTGAGGAACAGAGCTGGGATTTGATCACTGAGATCTTAATCACCATTTCCTGCATCTTTGAAGGCTGATTCAGCCTGCGAGTCAGAGCCGCTGGTCCACAGGCATTCAAATGCCCAAATGCTGCTTTTCAGCAGCTTCTAAAAGAGCCGTAGAATTGCCTTCTTTCTCTCTGTTTGTAACCAGGCAATCTCTTCCAGTTAATCATAGACTGGAGAGTCTCATTCTGTCCTGATACGCCCACAAGTAGATCTGAGATTGCATGGGAAAGTACAGAAAAATGAGTTAGCTCACGTTCTGTGGACAGTCCTCTGCGGCCCCGCAGCTCAGCCTGAGATGGGGGGAGGACTGAAGACCAGCGGCCGGTAGACCACGCCTCGCCTGCAGAGGGATTCTGCTTGGCCTGTACTAGATTTGGTATTATTTTTAATTGACATGCAACATAATACTGGCAGGTTTCAAATTCTGAAGTCAAGACAACATTGAGGTCTATTTCTGTGTAGGTCAGGATATACCACGGTAACAAGCACCTCCAAGTCTCAGGAGCTTACCCCAGAGTCATTTATTTCTGGCTCACACTACATATCCGGTGCAAGGGGGCGGGGCTCTTCTCCACACAGTCACTCAGGGAACCAGGCTGATAGAGGTGCCACCATCTTTTGGTGGCATGTAAAACATGGCCTTGTCAGTTGCTGCTTCAGGGAAAGAAGAGACGGAAGAAGAGCACGTATGGATTGCACAGCTTCAGCACTCGACATACGCCTGACTTCCACTCACTTTTCAGTGACTGAAATTAGTCCTATGTCCCAGCTACACCCCAAGGGGGCTGAGAAGTACAGTCTTTTGTGACCACTAGTTTTTCTAGTTCCAATACCGGTGAACACTTTTGTCTACCACACCTTCCCATTTGGCAACAATTCACCGGAGCTGAGTGAGCGTGGCCACCCTCGGGCATGCTGCCATGGACAAACGTTCAAGATGTGCCTGCACAACTCCAGGAGGCACCATTCATGTTGTCGTCTCTGGGATCGGTGCTCCCTGCAGTTGTGTGTAGCAGCCAGGCCCTCCCACAGCTTGCCCCAGTGCCAGACTAACGTCTTCACTGAAGTCCTTGTAGCGTTCCAATCGCATCCTCTGCCTTAGAATCACTAAATACAAATTCCTCGTCGATAGTAATGTCTTATAGGATAAAGTTCAAACTCCTTTCCAGGGCATTCAGAGTTTGCAAGTGGGCCTCAGCTTTATTTTTTAGTAGCACCCTTCCTGCCCCCAACTTCACCTTTGGTTGCCACGTACCCCTATGTTCTTGTCACATATTTCCAAGGTAGATTAGATGGCTCTCTGGGCCCTCAGGGTGCTCCCTGAAATGGGGCACACTATATCCCTTTAAAGTCTCTATTAAAGGCTCTGACAGGTCCTGCAAAGCCAATTTAACTTAGTGTTTGCCAACTGTGCCCTTTTCTTAAATAGAGCCCATGATGTCCCAAGAGGAGGCATGTCTATCCATCCAACACTCCCTGCCTGTGTATTTGCGTCTGCACATTCTTCCTCACGTGAGCACGACAGCTCCTGCATATGCTGCAAGTGCCCTTTCTGAAGATCCTCCTCATGGCCTGTGTCACAGTGAAAAGTCAACTTTTTTTGGCCTTCCCCGACCGGACTTCTGAGACAGAGCTCTGAGCCCTGGGCCCACAGACCAGGCTGCCTTCTCTCTATGGCTCATCGCAGCCTCCAAGCTCCATCCTGAAAGGGGGACATTCTTGGCCTCTAGCACTGATCACAGGGACCTCTGGTCTCAGCCACCCCCAGTCATGGTCATCCTGGGAGCCTCTCACAAGACAGGAGACACCCAAGTGAACATTGTGTCCCGAGTCCTCGTCTGTTAAAAATGCAAGAAATACTCCCAAAGCTTTACAAAAATGGCGGGATAATTTAAATGCTTACATTTAATAATTCGCTCATTCGTTCAGCACGTGTTTCTAGAGCTCCTAATTGGGTGCCAGGCCCTGGGAAGATGTCAGCGAACAAAACAGACGTGGTTCTATTTTTATAGTCACTTACATTTGAGGTGAAGTAGAGAAATATCAGGCAGACATCAGGCACGTCAGGTAGTGATGAGTGCTAAGGAGCAAAACAAAGCTAGGTGTGGGGCGTGCAGGAGGCGGGGGAAGGAGGGATTCCCCTTTTCTATGGTGTGGCTCTGGAGGCCTCTCTGATACAGTGATATGTGAACAGAGAACCAAGGAATAGTGGGAGGGAGGCACATGGTTGTCTGTGGGGAGAACCTTCCAGATCAAGAGGACAGCAAAGGCAGAGATCCTGAGTGGGAGCGTGCTGGCCAGGAGGCCAGGTGGCTAGAGTGAGAAGGGAGGGGACAGAGAAGCCAGGTCATGACCTTTAGCCCTGAGGAGCCCCAGCGAACGTAGAAGGTAGGGCTGGACAGATCCAGAGGACAGAGCTAACAAGAGAGTTCGGGGAGGGAGAGAGAAAGAACAGAGGCCAAGATGACAACAGTTAATGCTAAGTGATAAACATCTTCTTGCTTCCATCCTGTCAAAGCATCTCTAGGAGTCTGAATCACCTGGCCCAGAGTCTAACTCTGAGACGTGTAAACACGAGACCCAGACCAGCTACTGTCCCGGCCATGAGGGAGGATGTGAGAGAGGATGCTGGCCCCCTGAGGCGGTCTGCCAAGGATGGATTATAGGCCCCACTTACGGGCTGCCAGACTGGAGCTTGGATGAGGGATGGGGCCTGTCAGTGCTCAGCAAGGACCCTGGGCCCCGAGGATGAGTGTCCTGCCTGAGGAATCCTGCCAAGGCGCTCACTCAGGATGCCCAATGAGGAGAGGTAAGAGGACCAAACAGCTTGGTGCCCAAGTCATAAGGGAGTGACAAGAGACCTATTGGGCCAGGACCCCTTGCCTTGACAGAGCCTTGACGCTGGTCTGCTGAGGGGGTTATGGTGGGCTGGCCACCTTGGCAGAGGAGGGGGCTGGGGTGGGGGCACATCAAAGGATCCAGCATGCAGGAGGCTCTAGTACCCTCCGCAATGATGGTTCCAAAGACTTGGGAGGGAAATGCAGCTTCCGTTTAGCCTGTGACCCCAGCAAAAGGCCTAACCTCTCCAGGGCACAGCTTCAGCCTTGGAGAAATGGGAACCTCCGCTCAGGAGCTTCTGGTGATACCTCCCCTGTCAGGCCACAGTGCAGCGCCCCCAGGCCCTCTGGAAGCCCAGATCACACCCTTGGGATTTGCTCCAGAATCCCTCGTGGAGAAGAGCCAGGGGGGCGCCAGGGCTTAAAGACAGACTCTGTCCTCACCCTCGTATGCTGGGGGAAGCCCAGGACTGACAGCCACCAGAGCCGAGGGCACAGGCACGGCAACCACAGAGCAAGAGCCCCCTCCCACTGTCTGACACCTGCTAGATCAAGGGTAGAGAGTCTGTACCCACCACCTGCTCCCTGCCCCTGGGACCAGCCTGGAGACCTCATTCCTCCCCTGGCTCTGCTCCTCTTCTCCACATCCCCCAGCAGGGTTTCTTAACCTCTGGACACTAGTTTGGGGGTGATGAGAAAAAGAGGGTGGGCCTCTGTGGTCTCTGGGGACCCTTTTGATTCTATCTCCAGCTCTAACAGGAATCTTGATAGACTTGCCAGAATTGTCATTTACAGACAGCCCCGCATGCCAGAGTGGCACAGCCTGACCCAGCGGTTGACCTGGGCCAGGAGATGACAGCCTCCACAGGTAGTGCTTGGGCCAGGCCCATCATGCTGTGTGAACAAAACATAATTTGCTGTGATTGTCAGCCCCATCTGTTCCTGATGTTCAGTAAACAGGCAAAGACTGGGCCAGGTGATATGACCGAGCCAGGGCTCTGTGACCCTGCTGCCCAGGTAGGAAAGGCTCCCAGGGCTGGTCCCCCCATGTGGACCCACACCTTCCCTGCAGGCCCACTCCCCCGACCCCTGGAGAATGCAGCTCTCATCTCATTAGCCACCTATGGGGCTGGTTGGGGGGCTCTGGTCCTGAACCCTGCCCAGAAGCTGGGCAGATCACCCCAATATCACATTACCCATCACCCAGCCACCTGCTGGCTTCAATTCAGGCAGTGAACTGGTTCTAGGCCAGATGAAACCAGATTCAGGGCACCTGGGGGTAGAGGAACGCAGGTGGGCTCAGGAGGGGCTGAGCAGGTTCTGGGCCCTAAGGCCCATTTGGAGGAGGCTTGTGCCTCCCACTGAGCCACTGTGAGCAAGGTTGTGGGGGACTGAGTCCCAACGCCCTTCTCTGTAGTGCTTGGGACCCCTAAGGAAGGTTCGGGCCTGGGAACCCTGAGAATGGCCAAGTGCATCATTTTGGGGTAGTCTTTCTTACCAATAGCTCCTGTTCATTATGCTTGAGGGCAGCTTTAGGAAAAGGTTTTATGGCTGCTGAGGAAAGAGTAAGTAATGCAAGATGGGAAAAACAAATTCACGGAGTCCTTCTGCAAATGCTGTGGAGCAGGCGCGCTGACAGAGGCAGATAGATGACCTGCAATTACCCGCCAGATCCCCCGGCCTCGCCCCGGCTCCCTCCCTCCTGGTCTCCAAGCAATTTCAGACTTTTTGTACATCTAAAGCAGAGATTGTGTACGATTTCTCTCTCAGGCAGAAGCAGTTTTCAGGTGGGGAGAGGAAGCCCAGGCGTGCTTATTCTCAAACAAAGACAGCTGGAGACAAAATGGGAGCACCCCCCCCCCCAATCCACGGCTCCTACTGCCCTCCCCAAAGTCCAGGTCCCTCACTGGGCTGCAGAAGGGAGATTTGAATTGTGCGTGCTCTGCTCAGTTCCCACGAGGTGCGTGAGGGGGTGTCTGTGGACGGGGTGTGGGCTGCTCCACTAGTCTCCCACACATGGGGCAGGTGGTGACTGGGAAGGTGGGAAGCAGTTCTTATACGCGGTGTCTATATGAGTATGGGAAGGGGACCAATATGGCCTGTCACCAGGCAGTTCCCTAAACCCCAGCAGGCCCCTTTGAAGTCAGGTTTAAGGTGTCTGGTTTCAGGGAAAGGGCCCTTGTCAGCATTTCAGGACCCTGGACAGGAGACGGGATGGTAGGGTAGCACTGCCAGCTGCAGGGCTCCGGTGCCGTGCACGCAGAGGGCCGAGTCTGCAGTCCATCCTCTTTCCAGCTCCTGTTGGCTCCTTGGGTAAAGGAAGAGTCTGGGGAGAAGAGACAACCCAAGGCCACAATACAGAGGAGTTACACAAAGCCAGCCAACGACTGTCATTTTCAGGATTGGGATCACGTCCGTGTTCTACCTCTACATTCAATTAGGTTTGCTTTTTGAACCAGGTAATACAGTCCTATAGTTCCCCAAAGCGAAAGGAGATTAAAAGGTATATGGGGAGTCTCTCCCCAACCCTGTGCACCTCCCTCCCCCACCCACCCCACACAAGTCACAGGTGTGTTCATTTGCTTTTTGTCCATCTTTTTAGAGTATCTCTATTGAAAGTATAACAAATACGAAGATGTATTCTTATTCTCCCTCTTTCTTGTGCAAAAGCTGACATGTCCTGTAGATCATTCAGTATCTTTTCTCCTTTGATATATTTATTGCATGGGTGCTGCACTTTGTGCTAACACATACATAGGTAAAGGCTACTCACTGCGCTATAATAACAAAAGATTGAAAACAGCTCACTGCCTACCCATAAGAGGCTGGCTCAATGAACGAGGGCCTGTCCACGCAATGAGATACTCTACAACTGTGGGAACCAAAAAGAGAGAGAGAGAGAGAAGCAGAAGATGAGGAAGGTTTCTATGTTCTGATTTTTAAATATTTCTAATCACCAGGTTATAATAATTGAATAGGAAAAGAGTAGGACAAATTCCCAAAAGTGAGATTGTTTGTTGCAATTTTTATAGATACTTCCAAATCTTTTCAGGCGTCTGGATTTTAGAGTTATAATTTGAAAGACCTTTTGACTTACTTAATCTTTTTCACATCAATGTATGTTTTAAACATAATAAATTTATATTTAAGGGATACTAGAATAAGGGAAGAAACACTGAGAAATTGAAAAAGGTAATGGATAAGTCAAGGTCTTTCATTGTATATAATAGTATTGAATGTAATTCAGAGCGATAGAAATTTATTCTGGCTAATGTAGACAGGAAGAGTATTTATTAAAGAGTGTTTGGACCCCAGGGACCCTCTGGGAGGCCTGAGCATAATGCTTAGAGGCTAAACATCCAGGAAGAAGCTGCAGGGACACGAATGCTCTTGTCCTGGGCTTTGATCCCCAACCTGCCCAGCTGGGCCTTGGACCCTGTCCCTGCAGCCTTTAGAAACTAGGCGAGGCTGCTGCTACAGCTGACACTGCAACTACCCATGGATAGATGGATTCTGGGTGGCCCCTGCTTCTCTGTGAGCCTGGCTAGTTGTACTGATGGTGGACCACAGCACTTAGGAAAGGTCAGAGAGTGAATATCTTTTTTTTTTTTTTTTTTTTTTTTTTTTTGAGACAGAGCCTCAAGCTGTCACCCTGGATAAAGTGTTGTGGTATCCCAGCTAACAGCAACCTCTAATTCCTGGGCTCAAGCGAGTCTCCTGCCTCCGCCTCCCAAATAGCTGGGACTACAGGCGTCTGCCACAACGCCCGGCCATTTTTTGGTTGCAGCCGTCATTGTTGATTGGCGGGCCCGGGCTGGATTCGAACCCGCCAGCTCAGGTGAACGTGGCTGGCGCCTTAGCGCGTTGAGCCACAGGCGCCGAGCCAGAGAGTGAATTTCTTGCATTTCAGCTTACAGAGGGGAAGGCTGGCTCTTCTTTATCAGAAACAAGGCTCTGGTACTGGGTGGCCAGAAAGAAGGATGAGAGCCCACGCCCAGTAGGAAGGGCCGTGTGCCCA
>CAUYRH010028646.1:0-23559 GCA_963574655.1 Perodicticus potto | reverse complement strand
TAGATTGTTCTTCTTTTTCCAATTCCATAAGATGGCTTGTGAGTTTGTTGATGCGCTCTCTTTCTGTTTTTCAAATGTAGGCATCTAAAGTGATAAATTTTCCTCTCAGAACTGCTTTTGCAGTATCCCACAGGTTTTGGTAGCTTGTGCCTTCATTGTTGTTATGCCCAAGGCAGTTAATGATTTCCTCTTTTATTTCTTCCTACACCCAACTGTCATTTAACAAAAAGTTGTTTAATTTCCATCCCTTTGTGTGGGGTTGAACATTTTTGGTGGAGTTGAGTTCCACCTTTAGTGCCTTGTGTTCTGAGAATTTCAATTCTTTTGATACTGTTGAGGTTTGTTTTGTGTCCTAGGATATGATCACTTTTGGAGAATGTTCCATGGGGTGATGAGAAGAATGTATATTCTTTACCTTTGGGATGGAGTGTCCTATATGCGTCTATCAAGGATAGTTGTTCTAGGGTCTCATTTAAGTCCCTTATATCTTTAATGTCTGTTTAGAGGATCTCTCCAGCTCTGTAAGAGGAGTGTTAAAGTTCTCTGTTACTATAGTGTTATGGGATATCATATTGCTCAGACTGAGTAAGGTCTGTTTGGAGAATCTCGGAGCATTTAAATTGGGTGCATAAATATCTAGAATTGAAACGTCTTCTTGTTGTATTTTTCCCTTGACCAATATAAAGTGACCATCTTTGCCTTTTGTGACTTTAGTTGCTTTAAATCCACATGTATCTGAAAATAAGATTGCAACTCCTCTTTTCTTCTGAATTCCATTTGCCTGAAAAATTGTCTTCCAATCCTTAACTTGGAATTTTAATTTGTGTTTTGAAGCTAAGTGTGTTTCCTGCAGACAGCAAATGATGGCTTGTGTTCTTTAATCCAGTCAGCCAATCAATGCCTCTTCAGTGGGGCATTCAAGCCATTAACATTTATTGAGATAATTGATAAGTGTGGTAGTGTTCTATTTTGTGAGAGTCCATTGCTTTGTTATATCTTTTGCATCACTGAGGAAGTTAGGTTCTGTCCTTTAATTGTTGAGTTCTTACTTTGCTGGTGGTCTATTGGAATCGTCATTGTGCAGAACAGGTTGAAGTATTTCCTATAGAGCTGGTCTTGTGGCGAATTTCCTCAATGTTTGCATATCAGTGAATGATTTTATTTCTGTGTCAATTTTAAAGCTTAGCTTAGCAGGATATAGAATTCTTGGCTGGAAATTGCTCTGTTAAAGTAGATTAAAGGTAGATGACTATTTTCTTCTTGCTCAAAAAGTTTCAATAAAGAAGTCTGCAGTCACCCTGATGGATTTGCCTCTGTAGGCCAACTGGCACTTACTCCTGGCAGCTTAAAGAATCTTTTCTTTTGTCTTGACTTTGGACAGGTTCATCACAATGTGTCTTGGGGAAGCTCAGTTACAGTTGAGGTGACCTGGGGTCCAATATCCCTCTGAAAGGAGTGTGTCAGAATCTTTGGTGATATATGGGAGATTTTCACTTATAATATTCTCTAGTATGGCTTCCATTCCTCTGGGCATTCTGCTTCCCCTTCTGGGATATCCATAACTCTATGTTTGAACGCTTCATGAAGTCCCATAATTCTGTCAGTGAACGTTCTGCTTTCTCTCTCTTCTCTTCTGCCTCTTTAACTATCTGAGTTATCCCAAGAGCTTTGTCCTCTACCTCTGAGATTCTTTCTTCCACATGGTCTAATCAGTTGTTGATACTTTCTATTGCATCTTTAAGTTCCCTAACTGACTGCTTTAGTTCCTTCAGCTCTGCTATATTCTTTCTATATTCTTCATATCATTCATCTCTTATTTGATTCTGTTTTTTGATTTCCTTTTGATTATTTTCCCACTTTATCAGCAGTTTCCTTCATTGTTTCCATAATTTCCTTCATTTCCTTCATTGTTTTCATCACCTGTATTCTCAATTCACTTTCTGTCATTTCTAAAATTATTTTATTGGTGGAGTATTCTGCAGTAGCTACCTCATGGTCCCTTGGGACTAGTCTGGACTAGTTTTTCATTTTGCCAGGATTTTTCTGCTCAGTCTTCCTCATGAGTGTTTTCTTTTATCTGTTTCCTTGCCCTAATTTTCCTTTCACTTCCTCTTGCTCTTTAAGTTACTGTGCCTCTGGACTAGGGTTTCAATGAGTCCTTTTGGTACAGGACCAGAAGGATGAGAAGATCAAAAAGCAAGAAGGGAAAAAAATACTGAAAAAAAAAAAAAGAAGAAAGAAAGAAAGAAAAGAAAAAAGAGAAAGGGAGAAAGGAGAGGGGGGTGAATAAAAGGGAATACTGACAAAAAGAAGATAGCCACAGAAAGAGGAGACAGGAGCAATTAGGTGCACAGTAGGGTACTATGACCCAACCTTAAAAACTCCGATCCTCTGGGGGTGCTGGGTTGGGTGGTTCCCTTGAAGTCAGCAGCTTTTTGCCAGCCTGTTCAGACATAGTACCACACCTTCACCAAGTAGAGAGGAAAGACAAAAATGCTATAAATCAAACCAAAACAAGCAAATGGAAAACTTCATGGGATAAAATTGGGGAAAAAACAAATAATAGGGGTAGAAACACTAGCAAAAATGAAGTTCTAAATGTTAAAGAAGGCAGCAATGGAAAATTATATTTAAACTAGAAAAATGAAGAAAGAAAAGAAAGAAAAAAGAAATATCTAAAGGGAAAAATGTTGAAATTTTTAAAAAATCAAAAACAAAGCAGTATATATATCTTGCTGAGTATTGTCTGGGCAACAGGTGATCTTCTGGGGTATGAGATTTTAATCACAAAGCTGATACAGCTCTATGAGATGGAGACTAGAGGCCTGTGCTGATTTCTCAAACCCCAAGGGGTTGAGAGCCTAAATCTCTCAGCCCACTTAAAAGGCACTTTAAACTGCTAACCTTGGCTAAGCAGAAGCTTTCCCAGTAGCACTTGCCACTGGGATTACTCCTGAAATGGCTGCCCACTTATCCAGTGTGCCAAAACCGGTCTCACTCTATGCCCCTGAGGGCCAAGACTATAAGGTGTCTCAGTCCCCACCTTTAGGCAGCTCAGTCACTAGATTACTCAATCCACCTGATCCTTGCTCTGTGACCATGAGGGCGGAGGTTGCCAGGGGCAGTTCTCCCACAATGGCTCTGCGCGCAGCCCACAGTTGAATGCTATTAGCTCTGTCCAGCTCAGTAGCACAGTCCGGGGTCCTAGACAATGCTTAAAGTCCTCCACGTTCTTGCCCAAGTTCTCCCAAGGTAGTTCAATTGAGTGCCAAGTCCAATAAAAACAAAACAGCTCACAGGTAAGGTCTTTCCAGTTAGCAATCTCACTGCTGCTGTACTTACAGCTGCTGGCAGGATTACACTGAATGAACACATGCAACCACTTGCCAGCTCTCCACTGTTTTTGTCCTCCTCGTGGGGTCCAGAAGTCTCTTCTGACTCCTTTTGTCCCCAAACGGATATCTCTGGGCAGATCTCACCAGCCAGAGATGCCTGGAGTCTTCTCTCCCCAGACTCACCATGCCCAGTGGCAAGGAAGCTGTTACTTGGCCACCATCTTGATCCTCCCTCCACACTTTGGTTTCCAGATTTATTTTTTTTTTTAAGGTCAGTTTTGCTTAGCAGTGTATCACAGTATCCCCAGCACCTCAAGTAGCACTCGGTGCACAGTGAGGGCCAATACATAATGAGAACACACAGTGCAGAGAGCGGCTAGTGATAAAGCAGCGTGAGCAAGGGTGAAGTAACTTTTAAAAAGGTGGTTGGGGAAAGTCAGTGACTGAGCTGCAGTGTGCATGACCAGCGGTGCGCTGAATTCCTTTAAGCTTCACATTTGGAATATGTACAGGTCACTCCTGTACTTAACACCAGACATTAAGTACAATACATGCACTCTACGTTTTCATTTCTTTAATTCCTAGAGCTAAAGATATTAATCAGGAAAACAATCTTATTATCTAAAGCAAATGGGGGTCACTATTCTAAGGAAACTGGAAAAGGCTGAATGTATTAGAGCAAGAAAACTGGGGTGACTCTCCCAAGAAAGTCAGGGTGATTTCTCTGCAAGGGGAAGTTGATTATTAGCCAGTCACAATTATTCAGGGCAATTTTGCCAATGACCCTGAGCAAGAAGATTGGAGCAAACAATCCTCCTGCTTCAGCCTCAGAAGTTCCTAGGGACATAGGTGCACACACGCCATGCCCAGCTACTTTTCCCGTTTTTAGTAGAGATGGAGTCTTGCCCTTGCTCAGGCTGATCTTGAACTCCTGGCCTCAAACAATCCGCTTGCCTCAGACTCCCAGAGTGCTGGGATTATAGGCATAAGCCATCAGGTGCAGTCTGGAGCTCTTATTATTCCAATAAGGACACTCAGTTCACTTCTGCCTAATGAAGTCATCCCTCAGCCCACATATCTGGATTCCAGTCCACACTGCCTGATAGTCAGTCTGATTGGAATCTGCAGCCCTCCAGGCTGAAATCAAGATACCCGCCTGTGAGTCTCATCATCTGTGCTGAGGAGACACAACATCGCAGCCATCGTGATACCTTGATTCACTTCCCCCCCAGAAGCTTCCTGACTCTCTTCACAGATCTCATTCTACTTGACCTCCACATGATATTTGATACTGTTGACGACTGACCCCCTTCCCAAAACTCACACTTATTTTGGCTGTCATGAAATGGTTTTCCAATAATCTCGAGTGTTCATTCCTAGCATCCTCCTTCCTGTGCTTCGCCCTTAAATGGCAATGTTCCCAGCGTCTGTGTTGACATTTTTCTTTCTCTCCCCCAGCACTGGCTGTCAAGTAAACACTTACAACATTCTTCCTGTGGTGACCCATAAGGAGCATCATTAAGGCGATCTCCACTGCTACCCCATGGCTGTCATCAGTGTAACTTCTGAATAATGTCACCTGCTGTGTGTTAAACACAAAACCAGCAACATTGTGGACCAAGTTAATCAAACATGGAGGGAAACAAAGAGCCTGTGTGTAAATACAAAACTGGGGCAGCTGTGCCTGCCCCACCCAAATGAGCTGGCTTGGGAGTAGCGCCATCCTGGAGAGGCAGCTTTGCAGTGAGATTTTTAACTAAGAAAGCTGAAATCTGACTGATCGGATTTTGCTCTTCCTGAAGAGAGACTTGAATGATGTGGTAGGCAGGTAACTAGAGAAAGAAGCACCCTCCACCCAGCTGTCCCATGCACAGACCAAAAGAGAAGAGGTCCCTGTGGCCTGACCAAAGAGAACCCCCACTACCTGCCTGTAGTAAGCAGTCTGGAGTTAGGGTAGTTAAAAAAAGAATCCAATTATCTATGATTATGTGGGTAAGATAGAAAAATTTAAAAAGCACCAACACTCCAGCCTCTCCCCTCATGCAGGCCCCTGAGGGTCCCCTCCATGGTGCCAGCTCACGTCTCCTCAAGATGACTGTGGTTTTCTGCAGACATCGTGTTACTGGATTGTCTGGGATCACTGACTTGGGGTATGCTCTCATCTCCAGGGAGAATAGATGGAAGAGGTAGGTCCCTGGAGACGGAACTCAGGAATCAAATCGCCTAGGTTCAAATCCCAGCTCAGCTGCCTTCTTGGCTATGTACTTTAGAAAGTTACCTGCATCACTGTCCCTCAATTCTCTCACCTGTAAATTGGGGGTAAATATAGCATCTAACTCACAGGGGTTAAGTATTCAGCAAGTTAATGTATTTACAGGGTGAAGAACCTGAAGTGTTAGGTTCAGGGTTAAATTCTCCATATAATCCTAATGGACAGGAAGAGCCTCAAGGGATTCCACAAAGCTCGGCAGTCCTGAGCTCAGAGCTCACACTGTGCTGCTCCCAATTTCTGTTCATCAGAGTAGAGCTCACCTCCCACTGATTCCTTCCCTCAAGGCAATTACATCAGAAGCATGGTGCTTATTTTTCTTTGGTTGTATTTTTCCTAAGACCTAAGCAAAAGAGAGGAATCAAATGACTATTCATTCACTAAACTGCTCTATCTTCCTCAGGGCAAAAAGTTAAAAAAAAATTAGAATACTCTTCCAGCTGACTCCTGTTGAGAATTTGAGAGTACAAGTTACTTTCTGAATTATATTTTGAGCAAAATTTTTCTGTCTAAATGCTGAACATTTCCATAGACTTGTGTCTTGCTTCTACTATTTGTTTGCTGTTTCATTTTGTTTTTACAAAGGGCAAGAAACATTTGTAGAAAAAAAAGAATTATCATATCTTAGTAAACATCTGCTTTACTGTTTTTATTCCAATCTAAAGTTTTGTTAAGCACAAATAAAACTTTAAGACATAGTCTTGACAGGATCTGGAGCCAGGTACAAAAATATTCTGGACGAATAATTCAATAAGAATAATTTATCCTCACTTCCCTATCTTGGATTCTATATTTACCAAGAAGTCTTCTGATTATAATTTGTCTTAAAATGATTTGTCTTGGCCAGGTGCAGGGGCTTACACCTGCAATCCTAGCACTCTGGGAGGCTGAGGCAGGTGAGTCGCTTGAGCTCAGGAGTTTGAGACCTGCCTGAGAAAGAGCAAGACCCCATCTCTACTAAAAATAGAAAAACTAGCCAGGCATCATGGTGGGCGCCTGTGGTCCCAGCTACTCAGGAAACAGAGGCAGGAAGATCTCTTGAACCCATGCTTTGGAATTTACTATGAACTAGTGAGACTCTGTCTCAAAAAATAGAGTAAAATAATTTGTCTTTGGTCAGCAAATGTATCAAGCAGTGAACTTAAATCTTTGGTAACTGTATTTCTTACTTATGAATTCATGAATTGACATGTTGATTGTACATCCATCTTTTGTGTGTTAGATGTATACAAAACAGACTGTATAAGACTGGTTAATTCTGGAAGCCCTAAACAATTAGAGTCCTCATCCTCTAAAGCAGTGGCTCTCAACCTTCCTAACGCTGCGGCCCTTTAACACAGTTCCTGTGAGTCGTGGCCCACAGGTTGAGCACCGCTGCTCTAAAGTCTCAGGAATACTGTGGAACACTCAGGTATGGTTGCCAGTGTGAGGCTATGACTGAGGGGCTCCTAGCTTACTTTTACAACATCTCTATCCAGCTCTGAATTACTCCAACCATCATAATTATATCTCCTCCTCTGACCTCTGTCTGCAACTGCCCAGCGATTTCACATAACGTCTACCTGCAATTCCACATTTCTAGGACCTAATCCATGGTCTTGCCCTGCAAGCACATTCATTCTTCTACTCCTAGAGGTTTCAGGAAACCGTAGAAAGGCCTTAAGCAGAGTAGTTACGACATCTGGCTTGCACTTCTGTGAGAGTTAGGAACCTAGTGTGGAAAATAGGTTAGAGGGTAGGAGTGGATATAGGGTCAGCAAATGACCTTGGCCTGGACAGAGAAAGTGACACGGAGATAGAGAGTAGAGGATAATTCAATAGAAATTTATGAGGTGTTCCTGTGATGACTGGATATGAAAGGGAAGAAGAGATAGAGGTACCAAAGATCATTATCAAGACCACTCCCTGCTTTCTGGGGGATCATTTACTCAGAAAAGCAGCAGGTTGGAAGGGAAAAATCATACCCAAATAGGTACATCTCTGAGACATCCAAATGAAAACGCCATTAGGGAATTAGACTTAGGATTAGAGCTCAGCTGGGAGAAATGGGTCGAAGATGTAAATGTAGACGTCATCATCGTACTGATGGTGTTTGAGAGGCGAGAGTGCGTAAGGTCTCTAAGGAAAAGAATGGAGAGTGAGGAGAGGAAGGCGGGGGTGACTGGAGCAGAGACGCCCGTGCCAAAGTAGTGGATGGAGTCAGACTGACCTGTGGGACCCGGCACAGGGACCGGAGGAGCAGTGTCAGAGAAGTAGGGGAGACCCAGATGTCACGGATGCCACGGAGGAGGGTGCTCTCGGGGGCCGTGGCGCAGCCTTTGTGGGCTGCTGCTGAGTTGTCAAGTTGAAGTTTCTATAATATTTCTTTTGGGAATAATGTTATGAAATAACTGGAAAATGTTTATTAAAAAGTAACCCTCTGGATATGCCATGTGAATCCCAGCTACATTTAATAAAGCGACTTTTCAAGAATTACTTATGCAACACCAAAATACAGAACTGAAACCACCACATAACTGTTCACCCAGGAAGTGTCATTCCACTGCCAGACATTTGAGTGTTTTCAAATATCTCAATATTTGGCATCATGTAAACCAAACAAGCAGATGTTTGGCAGTCTTTATTTTTCCCTATAAATTGTCCTGATATTTAGCATAAAGTACAAAACAACCTAAAACTTTCCACAGCTTCCTGACCCCATAATCCCACCTTTTAAATTTAAAGCTAGAGGTAACACCTCAATCTTTTTGGTTTATGCACTGCTGGCTTCTTAAATCACTTAGAACATAATTTGTCAGTGTTCCCAGACATACAGATAAAATATCACATTCATTCCTTCCCACCATGAAGCCAGATCCAGATAAATTTTGATTCAGTAGCATAAGCCCTCTGAGATCCCTATATTGGGTTCTGCCTGTTTCCAAGGTGACGAAACCCTGCAGCTAGTTACTATTCCAAAGCACACAGCCAGATTCCCGTCACGGTGATACATTCCATTTTCTATTCAGTTTTATCCCCAGGAGGAAACAGGGGTTATATGGACTTGCTCATTTAGACTTGCCCTTCTGTCAAACATTAATAGAATCATAGGATCAAGGGGGGAGACCTGCAACTCTCCAACCCATCCGCCCCCACTTCTGCAGGAGGATGCTTAACCGAACTCCAAGGAAGTGAGGTTTCCTCATATTTAAAAGACAGCCCCTCTCCCCTGAAGAAGAGAAAATTCTAAAACCCTCAACGAGCGTTTCCCAGTGCCTCCGCCCCGTGAGCTCCCTGAGGCAGCATCAGCAGCGGCCACAGCAGTTGGAGACTGCCAGGCAAAGACAGACTGGGAAGAAAACAACCTAATTCACCCAGAGATGATTCAGATCCCACACTTGCAATTTGGAACATATTATGGAAAAGTGAAAGCATCAAATCACAGCCTGTTCACAATAGAATGTTTTTCAGATTAGATTACTCACACTTGGAGGAGTCCAGAGGTCCCCCAGCATCCACTGGGTCAGCTCTTGAGGGGCTGTGGGAATTAGCCACTGTCACTTACTGCACCCTTTTGCCATGCCTCTTCCAGCAAGTAAATCTCCCAGTGGGAGGGGGGGAACCTAATTATTTAAACTGTCTGCTCTGGGACATATTCTGCCTTCCCAGCAATGAATACTTCAATAAAACTGTGAAATCTTTCTTTAAAAGAGAGTGAGCATCCTTGGGGATTTCTCTAGTTTCCTCCAAGGGACTAGAGGGGGCATTGTAGCACTCACAGCCCATGCGCTCAGTCACCCATTCACAACACGTGCAGGATGCCCACTGCATGCTCGCTGGGCCTCAGGTGCTGGCACAGAGGCAATGTTGTCATAACTCCGCATGTGACGGGCACGCGTTAGATGGTGAGGTGCAGAGACAAGCAGAAGTCCAGCCTTCATGCAGCTTTCAGTTTAGAGGTGGGAAGAAAGAATGATCAAAGAATCACACAAATATAAAATGCTAACATTGTTGAGGTCTGAATGCATAAAATAGAATCAATCTAGTTAAAGAGGAAACAATGATTGAAAGAGCTAATGACCAAATGGGAGTTACCTAGATGAAAATGGGCCAAAAAGAATATTCCAGTAGAGTCACTGGCAAAGGCAGAGGCTCTATGCCTGCGGAGGAAGCCAGTCCTCTGGGGAACTGAAGAAGGTGGGCAGGCTGGAGAGAAGGGGAAGAACTGCAATGGTGCAGACGACTCACCTGCATCCTAGCAAGGCCGCCCTGAAGGGAGGGAGCATCTAGACCAGCCCAGCCAGAGGGAAATCCTCCACCCCAGAAACACACATTCTAGATAGCTGCATCACCGGAAGACAGAAAGTGGCTTGGGCCTGTAATAAATTCATAAGGCAGTCAGGCCACAAAAGCTGCAGTCCTTGGCCAATTCCCTGCAGCTGTACTGGCTCCAAGCCAGTGACCTACCCAAGGGCAACAGGGAAGTCAAGGCCTGTGTCACCCCTCCCCCAACTCCAGGCAGTGCAGCTCACCAAGAGTCCTCTTCTACTTTGAGAAAGGAAAAGAGTTCACAGGACCTTGTTTTGCAACTTGGGTACCAGCTCAGGCACAGTACAATATAGTGCTAAGGTCCAGTGGTTCTCAACCTGTGGGTCGCGATCCCTTTGGATGGTATTAAAGGGTTGCAGCATTAGGAAGGTTGAGAACCACTGTACTAAGCAGACTCCTGAAGACCCTAGCTCCCAGACTTAGTTCCTGAACAGCATCTTTAGACCCTCCCTGGGCTAGAAAAAACATGCTGCCCTGAAGGGAAGGACCCAGTTCTAGCAAGATTACAACCTGCTGACCAAACAGCCCTTGGGCATTTAATAAACATCAGAGGCAGCCAGGTAGCAGTCAGTATAGGCTTTGGGTGAGACTGCTGGCTTCAGGTGTGACCTGATGCAATCCTAGCTGGTGGCCACCAGGGAGTGCCCACATCTCTCCTCCCCCAACTCCAGCAGCCCAGTACAGAGAATGAGGGAAGAGAGTGAGAGACTTTGCCTGGTAATCCAAGGAATTCTCCTGTATCTTACCCAAGTACACCAAGACAATACCACCAAGAGTCTGCAAAAGTCACAGTCCTACTGGGCTTGGAGCACCCCAGTGCTGATATGGCTGTAGTGGCCAAAGCCTTAGATTGCAATATTCAATCCCCTTTGAATACCTTGAAAACCTACTCAAGAAGGATGTGTTGAAACAAAATTTGACTTTGAAAATTAAAATAAATACACAATGTTTCAATACCCAGAAATCAACAAACATCCACAAGCATCAAGAACATCCGGGAAAACATGACCTCATCAAACAAACATGACCTCACTAAATAAGGCATCAGTGACCAATCCAGAATGACACTTTCAGACAAAGAACTTAAAATAGCTCAATGTCCTGAAGAAGCTCAATGAACTTCAAGACAACACAGAGAAGGGATTCAGAAGCCTATCAGAGAATTTTAACAAAGAGATTGAAGTAAGAAAAAATACTTCAAATAAACAACCTAATAATGCATCTCCAATAATTAGAAAAACAAATGCAAACCAAACCCAAAATCAGTAGGAGACATAATAAAGATCAGACCATTAATCAAACTGAAACAAACAAACAAAAAAACACAAAAGATCAATGAAGCAGTTCTTTTTTTGAAAAAATAAAATTGACATTCCTTTAGCCAGATGACCTAAGAAAAAAAGAAGGCCCAAATATATAAAATTACAGATGAAAAAGGAGACATTACAAACAATAATACATAAATTCAAAGGATCATTAGAGAATACTATGAGCAACTATATGCCAATAAATCGAAAAAACTAGAAGAAATGGTGATTGAACCAAGAACACATTCAAAAGCTGAATAAACCAATAACAAGTAATGAGATAGAAGTAGTAATAAAAATTCTCCCATCAGAGAAAAGCCCAGGACCTGAAGACTTCACTGCTGGATTTCCATCAAGCTTTCAAAAAGGAACTCATGCCAATCCTACTCATGCTATTCCTGAAACCTGAGGAGGAAATACTCTCAAACCCATTCCTTGAGGCTTATACCACGTATCACCCTGATACCAAAACCAGAGACACAGCCAGAAAAAGAAAACTATAGGCCGGTATCTCTGATGCACATAGATGTAAAAACCCTCAATAAAATACTAACAAAATGAATTCAACAACACATTTAAAAGATTATCATCATAATCAAGCATAATTCATCCCAGGGCTCAAGGATGGTTCAACATATGCAAATCAATCAATGTGCTACATCATATCAACAGAATAAGTACAAAAACCATATGATTATTTCAACTGATGCTGAAAAAGCATTCAATAATATTCAACATCCCTTCATGATAAAAAACTCTTTAAAAAACATGATATAGAAGGAACTTACCTCAACACTATCAAAGCCATATATGTCAGACGCACAGGCAGTATCATACTAAATGGGGGAAAAATGAAAACTTTTCCTATAAGATCTGAAACAAGACAAGGATGCCCACTTTCATCACTGTTATTCAATGTAACACTGGAAGTTCAACCTACAGCAATTGGATAGGAGAAAGAGATAAAGGGCATCTTATTTACAGATGACAAAATCTTATATCTAGAGAAACCTGAAGACTCCACAAAAAACTATTAAAACTGATCTAAAAATTTAGTGAAGTTGCAGGATACAAAAATCAATATACAAAAAATCAGAAACATTTCTATATGCCAACAGTAGGCAATTTGAAAAAAATACTATGAAAGTAATACATTTACAATAGCTACAAATAAAATAAAATAAAATACCTAGGAATAAACTTAACCAAAGAAGTGAAAGATCTCTGCAATGAAAACTATAAGACATTGATGAAAGAAATTGAAGAGGACCCAGAAATGGAAAGATAGTCCATGCTCATGGATTGGAAGAATCAATATTGTTAAAATGTCCATACCCCCCAAAGCAATCTATACATTCAATACAATCCCCCATTAAAATACTAATGCCATTCTTCACAGAAATAGAAAAAATAATTCTAGAATTCATACGGAACCACAAAAGATCCAGAATATCCAAAGCCATCCTGACTAAAAAGAATAAAACTGAAGGAATCACAGTACCTGACTTCAAATTATACTACAGACCTCTAGTAAGTAAGACAGCATGGTGCTGGCATAAAAGCAGACACCCAGACCAATGGAACAGAACAAAGAACCTAGAAATAAATCCACACATCTATAGTGAACTTATCTTTGACAAAGTTACCAAAAACATACATTGGGGAAAGGCAGTCTCTTCAATAAATAGATATTCATCTGCAGAAGAATGAAACTGACCCTTATCTCTTGCCATATACAAAAATCGAATCCAAATAGATTAAAGACTTAGATATAAGTCCTGAAACAATGAAACTACTAAAAGAAAGCATTCTGGAACCGTTTCAAGACATTGGTCTAGGCAAGGATTTCTTGAGTAAAATCCCCAAAGCACAGCAACTGAAGAAAAATTGGACAAATGGAATCTCACCAAGGTAATGAGCTTCTATACAGCAAAGCAAACAATCAACAAAGAGGCAACCCATAGAATGGGAGAAAATATTCTCAAACTACCCATCTGTGAAGGGATTAATAACTGGAATATGTAAAGAGCTCCCACAACCCAACAGTAAAAATCAAATAATCCAATTTAAAAATGAGCAAAGTATCGGAGTAGACATTTCTCAAAAGATGACATACAAATGACCAAAAAGTTATTGAAAAAAATTCTCACTATCATTAGTCATCAGAGAATTGCAAATCAAAACTACAATGAAATAATACCTCATGCCAGTTAAAATGGCTTTCATCAAAGAGACAATGAATGCTGACAGAGATGTGCAAAGGGGGACCCCTTGCACACTATTGGTGGGAGTGTAAACTAGTGCAACTACTGCGGAGAACAGTAGGAAAGGTTCTCGAAACACGGGAAACGGAGCCACCATATGACCCAGCAAACCACTGGTAGGCACTACGAAGGGAATTTAGTATATGTGTATGGAAAAGACAGCTGCACTCCCACGTTTATTACATCACTATTCACAATGGCTAAGATTTGGAATCAAGCTAAGTGCCCATTAATAGATGAAAAGATGAAGAAATAGTGTTACATATACTCCATGAAATATTATACAGCCATTAAAAAGAATGACATCCAAATCCTGCCATCTATAACATGGATGGAACTGGAGAACATTACATTAAGCGAAATAAGCCAGGCACAGAAAGACAAATCTCACATGTTCTCACTCATACGTGGGAGCTAAATATTAAAAACTATTGATCTCATGGAAATATAGTGGGAGGGGTGCAAATAAAGTGGGGATGGTCAATGAGTGTAAAAATATAGTCAGATAGAATGAACAATATTTGATAGCACAACAAAGTGACTATATCCTAATTTCTTAGTTAGGGTACACTTTAAAATAACTAAAGGAGGGGCAGTGCCTGTGGCTCAAAGGAGTAAGGCGCTGGCCCCATATGCGGGGGGGTGGCGGGTTCAAACCCAGCCCTGGCCAAAAAAAACTGCAAAAATAAAATAAAATTAAATTAAATTAAAATAACTAAAGGAATGGAATTGTAATGTTCCTAACATAAAGAAATGATAAATGACAGAGGCGATAGATATGTCAATTACCATGTTTTGATAATTCAACATCATGTGTACCATATAAACAACCATTAATATTATATACCTATAATAATTGAAAATTTAAAATTTTTTTAAAATAGGAAACTGAGCAGGCAGCATCTGTGGCTCAAAGGAGTAGGGCGCCGGCCCCAAATGATGGAGTGGCAGGTTCAAATCCAGCCCCGGCCAAAAACCGCAAAAAAAAAAAAAAAAAAAAAAAAAAAAACTAGAAAACTGAGCCCAGAGAAGTTATTTGCCCCAGACCACAAACCCAGTAGGTGAAAGAGGAAAAACTTGAACTTTGCAGAGTGGTCTTCTCCTTGTGGGGAACACAGCTCCATCCTAACCATCATAAGAAACTCCGTCCTACATGAGACAGCTTCAAAGGCAGTGCTATGAATTGACCATGTCCCCCAGTAGCTCAAAATGCGACTGTATTTACAATGGATGGAAACTTTAGAGGAGAGATTAAGTTAGAATGAGGGCATATGTGTGAACCCTAATCTAATCTGACCAGTGTCTTTATAAGCAGAAACGTGGGCATATGAATAGACCCCCAGAATGTGCACACCCAGGGGAAAGACAGTGTGCAGAACGCGGGGAGAGGGCAGCCACCTGCAAACCGGCACAGAGATCTCAGAAGATACTGGGCAGGCTTACTTCTTGATCTTGGGCTTCCAGCCAGCAGAACTGTGGGAAAGTCCGTGTCCGGTGTTTAGGCCACACACTGTGTGATGGCCGCCCAAGTAGGTCAACACAGGCAGTTTGAGCCGGAGAATACGAGGCCACTGAGCCAGTGAGAGAATGAGGAGAGGGCAGAGGACCTTTCCAAGCCTAGGTTGCTAGAAAGATAAATAAGTGACCCAGCCACAATTCCCAGAAGGAACGTTTATCCTCACAGGGGCCAGGAGGGCAGTGCCCTGAGTCTAGAATTTCCCTGGTGTTCTTAAATTTCCCCAGCACTTCTCCAGAAGTCTCTCACGTTCCCGTCTGATTTTCCACCCACCATCCCACCAGTTGGGAGTTCACAGTGAACTCCACATCCTATCCCTGTAAACTAAAAGCTGAGAGTTCTTGGAAAAGTTCTACATCAGGACGGCTATCTCTGCCTTATCAAAGCACGGTCATTTATATTTTAATGAGATTATTTTCTAACTCAACAGTTTACCTTCCATTTCACTTCTTCTTTTGCCATCTGGTCCCCTTATGTTTGTGTGTCACGCTAGTTGGCTTTGTCTAAGTAGATTTGTCAATAGCTTATAATTTCTTTGGTCATGATCATAATATTTATTTTCGTGTCAGACAAACTCTTCTATAGACTTGGGAGAAAGAGCTCCTTTTTTTTTTTTTTTCATCTCTCTCTTTAACCTAAAATTTTTGTTTCTGGGAAGTAAATGTGTGTGTGTGTTTTAATAAACAAATAAATAAATAAATACAAATGAACAGAACTTCCCAGGCCAACATAGGTACATGCATTTTCCAGTTCTATTTGCTACTAGATAACCTAAATGAGTATTTTATTTAAAAGGTTAAATTAGATTAAGCCAGACCTGTAGCAAATGGTATCGATTCATGCAACAACAATGGCCTAGCCTCCAACTTGAAACTCAAATCCAGGCAAATCCCCTCTTGTAGAGATTTTTATCTGCTCTGAGTCTCCTGCTTTAAAGTTCTTATCTTAAAGCTACTTATCTCCCCCTTTTTGGCTTCCTCCCAGTTACTTTTGGCCTTCTTCATTACTAACCCATATCTCTTTCCTCAGCAAACGTGATGCTCTTTATTTACCATCAGATTATTTTGTGGCTTTTCCTCCAGGAAAGGGTTTTGACATTCTGTCCTATTCTAGCGGCTGATGGCTGGTGGGACTCTGAGGAACCTTCTGAGGAAGGCTAGGCTTGGTGGGAATGCCAGCCATGCCCATTAGCCATGGCCCATGATAAACTGCCCTCTCCTTATCTAGAAAGCTCCATTAGGCCAGCAACTTGTATTCGTATGTCTTATAGTTTCTAAAAGGTTTGGGTCTCCCGTGAGAGTCACATCAATAGCCCCATTTCAAGATAACAACAGCCATACATATTCTTTGTGAGAAATAAATAGATCAAGTATATAAAAACCTTGCCGCAATGCCTGACATGTAGTAAGGATGGTTAAAGGTCTCTGCCCTTTTCCTCTAGGAAGAGTTTAAACAACTAGCACACGATGGATTCAGATCCAGAAGTCAGGTTTCATGTTTCTTGGCAGGTTACACTTCTTGCCATATCTCACTGACTTTCAGGCTCTGATAGGAACGACTTTAGGGTCACAGGCAGGGTACCCTAAGCAGACCAGTGACACCCCTCTGTCCCCATCTTACAGAGGCAAGGGAGAAGGGCATTGCACCATAATGATGTAAGTAATCGATGTTAAGGAGCTGGAAAATAGAGCACAGGAGTCCACACATAGCTGGAATACAATGATTCTGTTCAAGTGTCCCTTTCTGATGGGAAATGCATCACGGAGTTGCCATCAGACAGCTATGCTAATAATGAATGATAACACTTGTGTCTTCCCTGGATGAGGGGAACCTGAATCAATGTATCATTTTGAGATGTGACCCAGGGTTTTGTTCTGGTCTGACCCTTCTCTAGATATTTGAGAAAGGCCGAAATAATTTAAAGGTCATCTCATTTTCCAAGGCATTTCTCCTAAGGGCTATGCTGATTCCAGCCTTTTCTCCCTGGCCTTTTTCTTAGTGCCATCTTCCTGGCCCACCCAAGTGGACAACATGGACTCCACCCATATTAAGTGGACCATCTGGCTTCCCCATTCCCTGAGCAACCTGAGACTAGGTGCTTCTCCTCTGGGGCTTAGTTTCCTCCACCCTAAAATGGAAAAATAAACCTACTTCACAGAGTTTACCAGGGGATTAAATGATGTACACATTTGAACGGTCCCTACACATAATAAACAAAGGCCGGTTCTCTCATGGCTGTAAGGATAAAAAAATGGGAGAACGTTTATTATTCTTACCTGCTCCACCACCTTTATCACTCCCTTTAGGCTGGAATCACTGACACCGTATTTGTTCTTCTACTTTCCTAATACGCTAGAATGGCCTAGGCTGACTTCCTCAAAGTGTCACATTTATGTCAAATATCTCGCTACCATCTTTGCCATTTATGTGGCTCCCACCACCCACCTGCCATCACCTCCACTCCCAACGGAATCCTCAGTGGCTGATCCTCCCCACACTTTCTCCTTGTCGCCCCTCCTCACCCCCACCCTACTCGGAGGCTGCTTCCCTTTCATTCACCCTGCTCACGTTCATTGCTCTAGGGACTGTCTAGGAGTTGGGGGTATAGCAGTGAGCAAAACACACAAGTCCCTGCTCTCATGGAGCTGGTATGCATGTAAGGGAGGGGGGTGAGGGTGGGAAGGAAGAAGAGGTCATTGGTAGATAAATCTATCACCTGCCACCTGCTGGTGGAGCTTTAAGGAATAGAGTCCGATAAGAGGATACTGAGAGATTGGATTAGTCAGGAAGGGCTCCCTGATGAGGGCCATTTGAACAGAGAACTGAGGGCAATGCAGAAGGAGTCTTATAGTGAGAAAGGATACCCGAGAAGGGTGAGGTCTAGGAGAACCAGTCTTCTCAAGGAGACCACAAGGATACACTTGCAGGGTCCTCTCCATGGTGACTCAGCCCTTAGGAATTTGTAAACTTAACTTCCTGGAACTTGGAAATTTCCAAGTTCTGTGAAATCCTGTAGTTCCGTAGGGGCTGAAATAGCGTCTCTGGCTTGATTCAAACTGGCCGATGAGAAGGGTACCTGTGGGGTGGAACTTTCCGACTGTCGATAAAAAGGGAAAGATCAAGCCAGACAGGGAGCACGGCCATTTGGAATTCTTCTATGCCGTAAGCTTCCAGCTGGTGAATAAAGCCCTTCCTCTTATAAACGTGGTGTTTGGGTGCTCTTTCTCTCAGTTGGACCTTGTCTTCCTGCAACACCATAATGCTAAGGAACCCTTTGACCAAACTCTCCCCATCATTCCCCTACTCCATCCCTCCCTAGTCTCTGGTAACCACTGTCCTACTCTGCTTCTATGATACCGCCTTTTTAAAATTCAGATTCTACGAGAGTGAGATCATGTGGTCTTTGTCTTTCTGTGTCTAAATTATTTCACTTAACAGGTGGTGCTCCAGGTTCATTTATGTTATTGTAAATGACAGCATTTCATTGTACCTCATAAATATGAATAATTACAATGCATCAATTAAGATTTTTTTTTTTAAAGAAACTTTATCCTTCTGGCTTCTCCCTTGGGTGGGTCCCAGAGGTGGCCGGGGATGTTAAAGTTGGGAAAGAAGATTCAGGAGACAGTCTGATGTCATTTCTGCTTGAACATTTCTGGTAAATTGTCTAATCTTGGAAGAAAGTGGCTAAAATCTCAAGTCTGCAGTTACTTGTTATTGAGAGAGGATACCTGGAAAAAGTGAGGTCTAACAGAACAGAGGTCTTCTCAAGGAGACTCCAAGGATACAGCAGTGAGGTCCTCCCCGTGGTGACTCAGCTCTTAGGAATTTGTAGAAACTTAACTTTCTGGGACCTGGAAACTAACACTTACTTCCACTTCTGTAAAAGCTCAAATCCCCTTCTCCAGCTTGATTCAAACTCACCAGTGAGAAAGGTGCCCATTGATAGTCAAAAGGAGGGACTCGCCCAAATAGAGTGTACTACTAGGAAAAAATGAATGCATGGACTGTTCCACCCAGGAGAAAGGGAATGTGCCAATCCATACCCTTTCAACCTTTTAAAATTCCCACGCACCTTAGTTCATGTGCTGACTTCCTTCTCAAGCTCAGCACACCTGCACCTGGGTGGAAATAAAGGCCGACATTGCCCACACAGAACCTGGACTCTGTTTCCTTTCATTTGAATAATCTCTTATTTTTCAGTCTTTGATCTCTCACCTGTGGGCCAAATTTTTTTTTTTTTTTTTTTTTTAAAGACAGAGTCTCAATAGGTCACCTTGGGTAGAGTGCCATGGCATCATAGCTAGCTCACAGCAAGCTCCAACTCTTGGACTCAGTGATTCTCTTGCCTGAGATTTTCTGTTTTTAGTAGAGACAATCTTGCTTTTGCTCAGTCTGGTCTGGAACTCATGAGCTCAAGCAATCTGCCTACCTCAGCTTCCCAGAGTGCTAGGATCATAGGCGTGAGCCACTGCACTTGACCTGGGCTGGAACTTTTTGACTGGGATAAAAAGGAAAAGACCAAGCCAGTCGGGGAGCATGGTCATTTTTGGACTTTGGTCTGCCATCATTCTGCTGGCTGGAATAAAGCCCTTCCTCTTTTAAACACAGTGTTTGGGTGCTCTTTTCTCGATTGGGTCTCGTCTTGTCTTCCTGCAACATTTTGATTTCTTTTCTCATTCTAAATCAATATTTATATCCAATATACCTTTCAAACTTGTAGCTCTGTATGCTTTTCCTTAAAATAAGCCCTTCCAACCTATACAAGCTTTAGGTCCCCCAAATCTGTATTCACTTTACTCAAGCAATGAATGGGATTAGCTAAGGTAAATGTTGACAGAATTTCTTTCTGTAGCAGGTCCTTGGACTCGGGGAATTGAAGAACGAACCCAGGGACCACAGATCAGTGGTAAAATAGGATTTATTAGATAGAAGGGAGTACAGAAGGAATAAAAAGCAGAGAGCTTCTAGTAGAGGGAAAGATGCAAGTGGGAAGTCTCCAAGTGGGTCTTTTGTCTAGGGGATAAAGTCTTGAGAATTACATTTGGCCAGGACTTGGTAGATGGAAGACACCTTTTCAATGATAATGAGAGTATTAACCAATGAATGAATGTAATCACTTCAGCTTGGGGCAAAAAGGCAAGGCATCCACTTCAGAAGAGGCCTCCTTGTCTTACATGAAATTTCCCAAGCCTAGGAAATAGGGGGTGATTCTCCAACCCTGAGTGGAGAGATGGAAGCCTGTATCTTAACGGTCCTAGGGTTTAGTTGAAGTTGGTAAGGGAAACTTAGAGGAAGAGTTGTCCTCTTAGGTAAAAATCTGTGATGAAATAGCTTGGATAATTAAAAGAAAATCTCACAGATATATCTTCAGTAGGGTATTTAAAATTTGCATGAACTTAACTAGGCAGATATTTGGACCCTTCTTTTAATGAATGTCCAATCCATCTTATCTTGAGTTCTTTCATTGCAGTGTTGGAAGAGTCACACTGAGATGGCAGGCTCAAAGAATGGGGTACCACCTTACAGAAGGTGGTACCTTATACTACGTAAGTAATAGAAAGACTTAAAGAAACGAACCACATCAAATGAATAAAAAATCCCCTCCAGATTTTTATGTTGAACTCTATAAGTAATAAATGGGTATGTTTATGTGTAGTCAATAATGCGTATATAATGATATATATACTTCTGAGCTTAAGTAGTTATTATCTTAAAAGCTCCTTGTTTATTTCGGTCCATTATTGTCATCAATCCCTGTTACAGCTTTTTAAGTATAAGCGATTTGGGTGTGCACATTTTTAATCAGTAAGACTACCTAATGTACAAAATTGCTTTTTAAAGGAAACCATGAAAAATAATATGCAAATACTAAAATCCTCGTATGGGTTAAAGCGCAAATGAATAAATCCCAGCATTTTACATTTGAAATCTTTTAGAACAATATGTATTGGTTACAGTTGCTACACATTTCATTTTTTTCAGAGAGAAAAAGAGAAGGAATGAGAAAAACAAACTAGCAGATGGTAAGGAATTATAAATCAATAATGGTTATTATGTTCTGTGCTTAAAGCCTCTAGTTATTTTGCTGGAGTATAGCGTCACACTTTTCCTGCTCGTGTTAGTCTGGAGTAAGCCAGGGAGTCGGGTATACTCAGAGGCCTTACATATCCTCAATCAATTATTGAGAGACTAGCAACCATTTTCTTTTCAAATAAGCTGGAGAAAAATTGGGTTGTTTTCTCAAAATGGAAGAAGTAGATGAGAACTGTTCATTCTCTGAAAATGAATCGTGTTAATGAAATGACAAAGGGAGCTTTGTTCATTTAAATACCATAAAGTCCATCAGAACTGGAAATAGACCACATAATTGTCTCTTTTGTATCTCAGTCAAATCTTTGCTAAGGGGCTGATCTCTACAGTCCTCCGAATGAGAAAGAAAACTGGAAGAACTCAGTTTCATGATATTGAAAATTCTTCCCAAGGGTGCACGGGCTCTGTAACAACCACAGAAGTGCACTACCACATAAATATAATTCTTTGAATTGTAAAGTAAGCAGGCAAAAATAACATATATCAGAAAAAATTGTGCTACTTAAAAAAAGGGTTACACTTATGTTTGACTTAACAGTTTTCCACTTAGTTTAGAATGGCTATGTGTATTACTTGCTTAATTACTTTTCAATGACTGTGTGACCAGTTCATATGATGTTGGACTCCATCATGAAACTCCATATGATGTTGGACTACATCATATTAATAAGTATGCCAAGAGAGTGATAATACAGCATATCCTTATTTCTATGTATTGAAATGTTTTCTGTATATTTTTCTATGTTTTGCACATTTCCCACACTAAACACGTGTCTTTTTGTTTTATGAAATAGCTCTCAGAACGTCAATAATGTCTTTCATTAAAATGTATACCAGAATAAAGATACATTTTTTTATTTTTATTTATTTATTTATTTTTATTTTGCAGTTTTTGTCCAGGGCTGGGTTTGAACCCACCACCTCCAGTATATGGGGCCTGAGCCCTACTCCTTTGAGCCACAGGCACTGGCCCACGTACATTTTTTTTTTTTTTGAGACAGAGCCTCAAGCCGTCACCCTGGATAGAGTGCTGTGGCATCACAGCTCACAGCAACCTCCAATTCCCAGGCTCAAGCGAGTCTCTTGCCTCTGCCTCCCAGGTAGCTGGGACCACAGGTGCCCGCCACCAAGATACATTTTTTAGTTGAAATATTCCTAACTGCTATTTCATTACATCAAATGTGTTACTAAACTAGCATAAGGAGGTTCATCCAGGTTATTTGTTAAATTATCTGACCACAAGGTGAATGTGATGCGTAGAAATTAATGGGAAGCACCTGTTCCAAGGTAGCTGTCCAAAAGAGAAGCATCAATCTTCCCATCATATGTAATTCTTCTAAAGAGACAGGAAGTATCTTTTTTTTTTTTTTTTTGAGATGTTAATGTATTTGACCATGGAATCACCTTTTCTTCCAACAGCCTCCACTAATGCTTCTGACTTCATGTGACAAAGAGATGGGGTGATCAAAGTATTTTTAAATGTGAGTCAATTGGGCAGCATTGTGGAAGAAATCCATTCAGAACCTGCAGGTGTATCCCTCTGCATTTGAAGTGGGCCTACAGGATTCAGATGTGATAATGGCAAAGTGGATAAATGACAGCCTTGGGCATCAGTTTCAAGGAAGTGCTTAGCTGGATAGAGAAATCAAATAGAAGAAAACAAATAACACTTTGTGGATACTCTTATCCTCAAGCTCGAATTATTACTAGCTCTTCTCTGCTTTCTGAAAGAAGGCAAAAGGTCAACTGGTAACCTCCCTTTGGTATTAGGACTGAGTGATTTTCTTTTCAGTTTACGCAAACTGTCTGGTACTATTTACACACAGCTCTAAAAGACTTAGTCAATAGTCAAAAAATTCCCAGTTATTTCATTGATAATGAACAATTCTCTCCCACGTTCTCTGATAAACAGTTAAAAAAAAACACCTAGTTCTTCAAATTGATTCGAAATCACAGTCTAACTGATCATTAGCTTTGCAAATTCAGGTTCTAAAACTGTTGCTTCATTTACTGGAGTATCTCTTAAGTACTCTTAGTTCTCTATTCTACAAAGTATAGTACTGTCCCCTCACCTGCCATACAAAAATGTTTAATGGAAAATTTTAGAAATTAACAACTCACACATTTTCAATCACGCACCATGTACATCACCTACTTGTTAATCACTCATTTAACAGATGGAGACTGTCACCATGTCCAGTGCTTGTGTTTAGGTAAACCTTCTTCTTCTTCTTTTTTAATTTTTTTAATTAAATCATGGTTGTGTACATAAATGCAATCATGGGGTACAATGTGCTGGTTTTATATACAGTTTGAAATATTTTCATCGAATTGGTTGACTTAGCTTTCATGGCATTTTCTTAGTTATTGTGTACAGACATTTGTATTCTACATTTAGTAAGTTTCACCTGTACCCTTCTAAGATGCACAGTAAGTGTGTTAATAATGGCCTCAAAGGCAAGAGTGG